>DWAJ01000857.1:0-27360 GCA_018238005.1 Eurema mandarina
TACAGTGCCCTTCAGACCGGAGCACAGTGACATTTTCACGTCACTGTTCAGGCGGTAGAATGTCTGGCACTGTGGGGGTACCCACCCAGTCGGTCTCCTGCGAAAAACCTACCCCCGGTAAAACTAACTAACACTACAATATTAATATTGTAGTGTTAGTTAATCTGGTGTGGATAATTATACTATTCTATAAACGTAAACATATCTTACATTAGTAAGGACATGTAATTGTGTAAGAATGAATTTAAAAATAATTTTCTTGGCTTCCTAAATTGAAAGAAGATGAGGCTTGGATGATATCCAATATATTTAATTCCTATTTCTCTTTATACATACTTATTTCGAGTTTCGTGTATTTTTACTAAGCTTAAGCTGATACGGTCAGAAAAATAATTATATCATTGTAAATTACTATTCGTTATTCGTAAATAAAATTAAAACGACTTCATTAGTATTTTACAGTTAATTATAAACCTTAACATTATAACAAACAGTTGCTATACGAATAACAGGCGGATTTAAGAAACCTCCACGAAAGATTGACCTAATCAATTCCCTGTTTCCACTCGAACTTGTCTCACTAAGTTAATTTGTTCCGACAAACGCCGTGGGCTCACTATTAAAAATCAATTGAAGCGGAAACGACCTTCGGCGTCGAAGTTCACAATCGTCTCGGTGCAGCGGCGTGGCGGGAAGGAGTCCCGACCTTTAACGCCCGATTTCTCGCCTTATCGCGCAGTACTGCCGCTCGGCACAAGATGGCGGCACGTGCGTTTAAGAATTGTTAGTTGTACTTAAAAATCTTTTGATCACTTTTTTATTTTTACAATTAAGGTAACTTTTTTTATCTACGGATAATGTTTTATTACCCGACTTCCATAAAGGAGGAGGTTTCTCAATTCGACCCTATACATATATTTCCGTATACATATATGCTATTTTTCTAGACGAAGATTTAACAGACCGTAAAAGTATACGTAAGTATCGCTTTATATGTCAATAATAAGTCCTAAAAACACCAAAGTTCATTGTCACGTGATAGACGCTTAACCACTGTTTACGTATTTCAAATATAATACGTAAGCAGGCCTCAACTCACCTATACGTATCGCTCATGGTAGCGATGGGCTGCGGTATGGGGCTGTACATGGAGTTGAAGCCGCCGTTGAGCGGCAGGCGCGCGGGGGCCGGCGGGGAGGCGGGCGCGTCGCGCCGCTGACTTCGGAGCTTCTCTTCGCGCCGCCATTTCGCGCGCCGGTTCGAGAACCACACCTGTCATATTTGAATTTCGAATTATGCACAGATAATGTGAAAAGAGAACAGCAGTTTAAACTGATGACAGATTAAAATACTAGTCCCATGTTTGTCACCTGGAGAGTTTTTTCAAAAAAAAAACATTGGAATTATGTAGTACAGTTTAAGTTATAATCTCATACTAATTTTTAAGGCACTGTTTTGTACTTCTACATGGCTATGTACTATAAGTTATAACAGTTTTCTTATTTTTATATATTTTTGTACTTATAAATGTTATGTTTTAGTTTGTTAGTTAGGATGAATATGTATATGATGTCTAATCATGTTAGTAAAGTAGCATGTAAGCAATTTATATACAAATAAAATTAAATAAATTAAATTAAATACAATATTTATTGGAATGTAGTTCCTTATTTTTATTTATAATATCTTTACAATACTCGGACTAACATTATCTACATACTTATAACGGGTTAGCCTACAAAATGTTTAGAGAGATTTAGATTTTACTTAAAATGAAACATTAAGTCATAGCCGCAATATTATTAGCTGCGTGAAACGGAACGCGCCCCCGGAAGCACCGCTCACGTGCGCTTTACTTCCGACAGTCATGGCGGCGCAATATGGCGCCTCTCCCGCGCTTTTGTGACAGATAAATGCCTAGTCTAACAACTTTGTAACGTAGCTACAGTTAGAATAATTCATCCCTATAATAATAATATTAATATTTTGAAAATTAACAATTAAATAAATAAACAGCTATATAAAGCAAAATTTTAGTGCCTAATCTTATTATTTTTAACATTAACATTATTATTATACATATCGGAAGATCTTTCATCAGCGGAAAAACTATCAACATATACCAGAGAAAAACACTACCGTTTCTTTCATATTCATTTAAAAAGGAAAAAGGGAAAATTTATACGCAAAAGCTTACGCACAAAGAGGTCGAAGGGGCCAGGAGGTAATATGTCATAATATTATTGCCAGCCTTCGACGAATTCGCGACTAGCCGACAATATTTTATATCCCTCGGAAAAGTTTCCCTAAAGGAGGGTCTTTTTACCGGGGCGGATAGGGCGGGCACACACATTTAGTTCTTTATTATTAGTGTTGGAATTTATTATGGAAATGTGTGTATCTACGTTTTCCCTTGATATTATATTTTATGTAATGTTGCAACCGCTGTTAATAGTGATTTGTATGATCGCAAAACTTTCCTGTTTTGAATTGTATGTTTGGGGTACCTATATGATTTGTTGTTGTTTATAAGATAAATGTTAACTTCTTTATTTATCCATACTAATATAGAAAAGTGGAAAGTTTTTTTAACCCATTACCTGTGGTACTACTATTCCGATTATAACTTATTTTTGGTGTATATAAACTAAAGTCTATAAAATTAAGCAAAATTGTGTAATATGTCATTAAAAATAATTATCTAATTATCTTTTTGAGATATCAAAAGACACAAAATAATTTCGTAATCTATGCATACATGTCGTCAAAAAATCCCAACGCCCCTTTTAAGTAAATAGGAAAAGTAAATGAGAAGTCTTAAATCAAATAACCGTCACGTACGTTGTGCACTACCCTCACAAACGGTAAAATATTGTGACATTTCTCGTTTTTTCCATCCATAGACATTTCACTTGACAGCGATGACAGCTCGTTTGCCGCGCTGTCATTTTGTTGCCCTTTATAAATTGTTACCCTCATAGTTGGACGAAATAATGTTAGCCGGGCTCACTAAATGAAATTTGCCATAATTCTGTTATATTCCCGCCAAGCCACAACAATCCACGATGTTATTTTATTAGGTTACCGTTTTAATAGATTTGTTCTGGAAACAATATGCATCAGAGATAGACTAAATTGTTTAGCGAATTTAATAGTCAAATTCATGTTATGCAAGTTTGTTGTTATTAAGTTTATGTTTAATAACGAAAGATATAATTCAGTCGGAATCATTCAAAGTCTATCGAAGTAAAGCTTTATGCTAGATTACCAGTCCGATGACGTCATTTCCCTTCGCTGACTGCGAATCGCTAATCTCTCGTAGTACACAGTCTCCTATACTTGCAGAAAAACAATACTTTGACGTCATCGGGTAATATATAGTCAAATCCACGGGCTAACTAAAAAATAAATTACTTCGGAAATCGACGAGTAGATAATATAATCGTTTTAAACATATTTTTTACCCACGCCAAAAATACATAGATCAAAATTTTAATTAAAGAAGCATATATATATGTTAGTTTAAATATTACATAGTAAAACCTTTTATCAGCTTAATATTAATGTTCACATATTATGACGGAAAGCATATAAATACTACAGCAAATAACATGGCCAGAATCGCCAATCCAATATAGTAGAATCCATTTATAGCTCTATACAGCACAGAGACGCAAAAATCTATCAAACCCGTTGACCGTTAGTACAAAAAAGCACCATATGTTGAAGCAATAAGGTTGTGTATTGTGTATTTTTCAGTAAAGGCTTTGTGGGTGCCAATTTTTCAAAACACTCCCCTCTCCTCTTACAGGAACTCACCACCCCGAGTTTCCTATAGGCTGTGGGATCGATACAGCCCCTCGTAGGGTGAATATTATTCCGAACATTTTGTACAATATTTGAATTTATAATCGGGATCTTTAGATTATTATAGACTGCTATTTATGTATCTTAATGTTTCAATCTTGATTGTAACGAATTAATCCTTTTAAAATACATAACTTAAAATAGTTTTTATTTATATTGATAATATTTTTTCAAAATATTTACATAGGAATAGTATGGACATGTATAATACATGTAAACACTAAACTAAAAACTTATTATGTCAAGAGTTATAATAAGATTAGTAAGCTTAGTTAAGATAATTGTGTAAACGATTTTTTCAATCTTTTAAGTTGGTTAACCTACGGAACCGTCCCAACAAAGCCTTGAACCTTACAACACGTGGTGTCAAATACTCCTCGCAAACTTCGCGTTATGGAAATTGGACTTTGTCCCTGTACACTAAAGCTTAATCTAGCTTGAAATATGCTAAACACCTCCGGCCAACGATTTCCATTTAGGGCGCTTTTTTAAAACGCTCTCGAAACGGTTATTTTGGTGAGTTTTTCACCAACTTTTCAGCAAAACCAATAACGAAATTCTTTTACGTAATCGTTATTCGTTATTAAATTGTTGTTCTATAAGTAACTATTTAAACCGTTTCTAACGTGTTCATTGAAAACCTACAATCGAATATAAAACACACCGCTGTAAAATAAATTTAAATGTTATATTTTTAAGCCCTTTCATTCGTGTTACACGAGTCAAAGCTTCAAGTTGGGACAATAACGCTTATAATGAAACGTAACCTACATTTCTGAATTGCAACGAAAATTTCAAAACCCATGTAAATTCCGCGCGTGTTAGAATAAATAGTTGTAAGTGCTATAACCTAAATATCATGCAGTTAATATTTCAATTCAATTGCGTAGGTAAAGCAGAATAAAAACCATAATAAACGTATGAAATATAATTCCTTTAAAGTATTATTACTAAATTGGTAAACCGTTAGTTTTTATGTAGCAACATTGTGGTTCTGTCAATAAAAAAGCGCGCCAAAGTTGACGTTGACCGTGCTCTGCGAATGTTAACTAGGAACTGAGAACTGACGACAGAGGTTAATGTGGGAGCTTAGCTTGCCCGTTGACAAAATGACAGCATCGCCGACATTTTTATTCCACTCACGAAAGCTATAAGTTTGCGTCTCACGAGAAACTTTTCGTGTAGGTACGTAGTATCTAAAATTTACTTTATTTCGTACCAAGTTGTTTTGAAAATGCAATATAAAATTCGCAATATTTAATATCTATGTTACTACGAAACAAATATATAGTCCTTTATTTTTAAAAATAAAGATAAATTGGGAGCGAAATTTGACACTTTAAACGTCAATTTAAACGGTCCCGTAAAAGCATAGAGCATAAGCAAGATGAATGAACGAATGGAACGTCACTAATCAAAATGGCGGGTTAATTGAATTTATTACACGTTAAGTGCAAAAATCGTTAAAAGCTTGCAGCAAATATTGCATTAAAGCGTTTTAAAAGTTGGCAAGTTCAGTGATAAACGATCTTTTAAACTGTTGGCAACACTAATGCGGTGTCGGCTAAATGGCACGAGTGTTTTACATGCCTCAATGAACGTACGTTTAGCGATGATATTTTATGCTTTTTTGAACAGATTTTCTACGTTTGAAACGCTTAAGTTTTCACGTGTTGAGAATTCTTGAAGCGACGTTTCAGACGATATTTCTAGTACCCACTGGGAACATTTGTTTCACTATTTATTGCGATTTCTTATTATTTCGGGATAGCTCATCATAGAGCAAGGATCCTTATAATCGTTACTATGAATATGTTTAACTTAAATTTACAAATAAATTATTTATTCAAAAATGACTTTTGCATATGTATACTCTCTGTCATTAAGTACACAATGTGATAATCAACCACATCCAATACAAAATCGGTCGGCGAAAAATCCAAACAATAAAAACATGTTAACAATATTCCCCAATAGCCATCATGTTTGAGCAATCTATGTATTACATATCGACATATTTACACTGGGGCTATAATATAGCCCTTGTTTTTTTAGTCTGTTTGCTAAAGACGCATCTACATGCGGCCCGGGCCTATGTAAACAGCCAGTGTAAACATGCCCTTATGAACGCATCCCGCTCTGTTTTTAATAAAGCGCCCAAACATTTAATTCGAGCCGTGAATTAACAAGCTTTGATTTTTTATGCAAAATTTAGATTTCATTACCTACGCGTTCATTCACGATATTATTAGTACATTTGGATATTAAAACGAATTACCATATCTTTAAGGAACTGTTATATGACTTTAATAATTCAATAGTTTTTTTTAATTATTACGTATTTTAGAACAAAGTCTGATCCTGAAAACCGATTTATATGTAAATATATTTAGATTAATAATATGTTAAACGTTAAACCATAACCAAAAACGTTGCTTTTAAGTAACTAAAGGCGTTATAAGTTAGTACCGCACCTTCCTTAGCGGGCATAGACAAGAGTCTTACCGCGCAAAAACTGGAGTTTATTTTACCTGGATACGTGCCTCAGGCAATCCAATCTTTTCGGCCAGTCGTTCCCGCGCGAACACGTCCGGGTAGTGCGTGCGCTCGAACTCTGGAAAAGCGTCCAATTTAATCTCATCTCATCTATATATATAAAAGAAAGTCGTGTTAGTTACTTCACTTATAACTCGATAACGGCTCAACCGATTTGGCTGAAAATGTGAATGTGTGTGAAAACTTTTTATCCAGTTTCCAGGGGAATAATTTTTTTATGAAAGTAAACGCGGACGGAGTCGCGGGCAACAGCTAGTATATAAATATCGAACGTCTCTGGATTCCAATCTCAAATATTCATTTTGATATAGACAATTCTCTAAATCTATTGTCTAGGCAGAATTACGCTTTCGAATTAAACATTCGAATTGGAATTTGATCTGTTTAAACGTGAATAAATCCAATAAGACCTATTTTCGTGACTCAGTAATCCAACGAGTTTATAGACACCAATATGGCTGATACAGACTACATCGTAAACATTAACGAAACTCATCAATACAGACTGTCATAAAAGAAATAAGAAAAGCAATAACAATACCAAAGACAAACAGACGTTGGCATTAGCGCCGATAATTGGGCAGAACGCCACGGGCCGAGAGCTGAGCAAATACGCGGGAAAAAAATATTTATTTGCTAATAACAGTTATTGTAAATAATAGGGACATTGCCAAATAGGTTTATGAGGTCTCTGGGGTGTCTTGAGTGTTTGAGGTCCTCAACGCTGCGTTACAAGGGGTAATTATTAGTTTTAGGGTGTTTGACGTTTGCACAAGTCATAGACAAAAGTAGAGTCATATTTATAATCTGTATTTAAGTATTTGTTGTAATCTATGCGGGTTGTTGTTGAATTTTTGTTTTTAAATTCGGAAAGCAGATAGGTGACTATGGATTATTTGGGGTAAATTATGATTTAAGATTTTCCATGAACATACCACTGTTTTTCTGTGCCTAACTGTACGTAGTTGTACTTACAGTTACTGAGGTACAGATTAATATACAATTAAGTAATTTAATACCTGGCAATATGTTTTTATTATTAAATAATTAATGTGTAATGGTTTGTTTAGATATATCGTAACACATCGTAACATATTACAAAAATCCCAAATTCTGTGACGCAATAGTTGATTTTTTTCTTAATTTTAGTGGCTAATTCTATTTTTGAAGATTTGAATTTGGAATTTAGTCTGTACTTTTTTTCTTTAGTGGCTTGTACGAACTGACTTAAAATATTTGAGTTTCGAATTCAGTCTGTATTATTTTTTTTAGTGGCCAGTACTAGTTCCACTTTTGAATATTTGAGTTTGGAATCTTATTTTTTTTAATTAATCGTTAATAAAACCTTACCTTTCTCGAGGCTGTCTATTTGGTCATTGGTGAAGGAGGTCCGGTTTCGTTGCAGCTTTCTCTTGAGCCGTAACCTCATCTGGGAGTCTTCGTCTCCTGAGGAGGCGTGTTCACTGTTGCCGTCTGACCCAGCTTCTGACTGAAGGGTGTCTGCTGAAGAAATAATTAGATTAGATGGATGGTATAGTATTCATATTGTAATAACTTGAAAACTTAAAAATTTCTATGTTATAGAGAGAAAGGTTATGTTTGACTTTTATCTATACTAATATATAAAGAAGTACAGTTTGTGTGTTTGTTAAATTGTAAGGGGTAAACTCGGGATCTACTGAACCGATTTTAAAAATTCTTTCACCAATAGAAAGCCACATTATTGCCGAGTGTCATAGGCTATATAAAAAAAAGGATGGTTTACATTATGCCCAACGAAGTGGGCACGGGTCTGCTAGTATAATATAAAGTGGAATCATGGGTATAATTCTAATAAGACTTCTGTGGAAAAGGAGAAATATCTTTAACATAAGCTATCTTGTAACGATATAGATATAAATAGTCCCAATATGATATATTCTTTCCATTAAAAAAAGTCGGTTGTTTCCAATATAAAGAACCTTTTAATACATTTAATGTGTCATAATTATGTTAATAATAAACATATATGTGTACAATGTATATATCAGGAGCCTGTCTTTCACTACATATTTAGACAAACTTTACCGTTAAAACCATACAAGTTTAACAAACAATATATAAATAAAAGATTTATTTTTAGTTTTAAATGCCATTACCACTTCAAATTCTTTGACCATTTTCATTTGTTTTATATAAGGGACCTACAAAAAAAATTATCTGGGTTCAACAATAAATGGGGTGGTCCAAACATAACGTCATCCTTTAAAGTACCGTCATTTAAAACATGCAATTTCAACGTATCGCATCATTAGCTACATTTTATTACTAAACGTCGCTGACAAATGTGAAGAGCACTTCATCATGAACTATCATGGGCTATCAGCCAAATGCGTCAGCGATATTGCACAATAGCCCTAAAGAAAACTCAACCAGGCACCGAGACCTCTGTCACGAACTGTGTTCTTTAGAATCGTAGGTCAAGTTACACTGGTGGTGTGTTAGGGGTGATACACAAAGTTAAACGCTGCTCTAATGTCGACATGCCCTCTGTTAATTGATTAATTTGCTTTATGGTCGTACTTGAGTTCGATTCCCGGGTAATGTTGGTACGGTGAGTGGGTCCGAATGGCCTGTTACGCAATCTGTCACATTTTTTGAGGCAGGCAACTAATTATTGTAATGTATTTCAGTTAGTTTTGATGTTTGCATGTTGGGGAAGGAAAGGAATTACAAAAGATCTTAATAAAATAAATTATATGTATAGGATAGGAAAATTTCCTATGGAAGGATCTTTAAACAAAACGTATACCTATTTTTATAAATTATATTTAAATTAAGGATATGTTGTGGACGCCTATGATTGTGGCGGCATTATTTAATTTGTAAATCTTGTATTTTATGTTACTTTATATTTAATGGCGACCCCTGTTTAAATAAATACGTAAATATAAGATGACTGACTTCAGCGTCTAGTTTTTTTCTAATTGATTTTCAAGTTACTGTATGAAAGATATTCGCAAATATTAAGGCTTTTTACAGATAACATATTATGTTTAAATAAAACAATATTACAAGAACACTGCTTTTGTATAATATTAACATATTTGTAAAAAAGACATTTTTTTCTTTTTACTGTAGTTCAATTAATCTTCTCTTTACGCAAATTATAAAGGACTAGCTGCGCCCCGCAATTTTACCCGCGAAGTTCCTGTCCCTGGGATAAAAAGTATCCCATGTGTTAATCCACGGTATCACCTATCTACATACCAAATTTCATCTAAATCGGTCCAGTCGTTTTTGCCCTAAACATACATTGTCAGAAACTTACACATTTATAATATTAGTAGAATATATCATTAAACTACATTCACACCGAATCTGCAATTAAAGCCGGCCGCGTTTACACCGTCACGTAACATCGATGCATGATGGATGTGGCGTCTCTCCAATCGGTGACACTTGATTGATTGTCAGAACCCTTGCGTATACAAATGAGATGTCTGGGGTTCGATTCCGCAATTTTAACTAAAGTCGAGCGAATTTGTTTATGTAATATACTAACAACCCGGCCCGGCTTCGTTCGCAAATATAAACCGTACTCTTTAATCACTCTATCTATTAGAAAAAACCGCATAGAAATCGGTAGCGTAGTTTTAAGGATTAAAACATATAATATAGGGATAGTTACATATATATATATACCTACAGTAGAAAACGACATTGTTTTACTATGTATTGACAATAATAACGATTACGTTATAGCCTTTTGCTTATGACAATTTTACGTTAAATTATATATTATAAATAATATAACATATTCTATGTGCATAACAAAACATACGTAAGGAGACAAAGATTTAGATAATGTAAGAAAATAGACACCAAAATAAACAAACCACATCTCGACCACAAAAAACATATCTACATAAACCGACGATGTAACGCAAATGTAACAAAATAAAATGACAAAAGATCTTTAACACAAAACACACAACTGTAACACAAAAGGATATTGATATTTCAATTAATTCGTAAAGAAGTTATAAGAAATGAATCACAATACCTAATTATAATTCAATACGTTCTCATTCCTAATTTTTAAACGTTCAAATTACGAAATTAGACTTGGACTAGGACAAAATTTGAATTTAGAATGCTATAATTCGAAATGTTCCTAACAGCCAGTGTTGTAATGTATCGCTATTAAATAAAAAATCGAATTAAAAACATCGATTTCAAACGGCGAATACAGAGAACAAAAACGACTTTAATGCGTTATATAAAAAAAAACTTACATAAACCAGCGATGTAACGTAAAACAACACAAAAGATCTTTGTAACACAAAGGGAGGGATATTGATATTTTCAATCGAGATATTTATTCGAAGGCATAAAGGAAATTCATTAAAAAGCGACGCTCTTAACCGCGATCCAAATAACGAGTCACAAATGAAACTTGTACAATAATAGTGAAAAGGGAAAAATGGTAAGAATTGGGGTCTCAAGAGCGACAGTGTAGGGATTGCGATGGTTCTATTATGAAATCGATACCTTGAAAATGCAAGTCATCCAACAATGCCTACTGGAATATTTTTTACGAAATTTGCGCGCCGAAAATGACTTATGACGTCATAAGTTTTTTTTTCTAAAACACATAAATTACTGAAATTATTGTGTCAAAATTTGACTTCGTATATGCGATTTTATAAGTAATTGAGTAACCTAGATTTTACTTTCTAAAACACTGACAAATTCCTTGAAAGTAGACCTAAGTAAAGCAGCTAATAGTAACGATCGACCATTACGTGAAAAATGATTAATTTAGTTACAATTATTTGTCAAGTTTCTTCATTACATAGTATAAATAACGATCGACCATTACGTGAAAAATGATTAATTTAGTTACAATTATTTGTCAAGTTTCTTCATTACATAGTATAAAACAAAGTCGCTATCCGCTGTCTGTGTGTCCCTATGTCTGTTCTGATCTTTAAAACTACGCGACGGATTTTGATGCGGATTTTTTTAATAGATAGAATGATTCTCAAGGAAGGTTTATGTGTATATAAACATGTATAATGTGGGTAAGTTCGCGGGGCGCGGCTAGTATTTATATTACCAAACCGATTGATACAGAAACTCACCATTTCGATCAAAGAAGCCGCTATTCATAGATCTCGACAGATCGTATCGTACATTAAACAGCTACTAAGCGCTTTATTTATTGCAATTTAATGACATGTCATTCCCGCCCTCCGCCCTTATTTATAATCAAAGATCAACCATTTAACTAAGACCCCTCGCAAGGGACTGTTCTGAAGGGGAGAAACGATGTTAGGTTCCCGTGAAACACAGCCAGAAAAGTGTATTATATGTGAAAAATATAGGGGAAAAACCTTAGTATAGTCTGTACTTTATAGGGGTTTTTCCCCGAACTGTTTATTGCTATACTTAAAATAACGAAAACTGTTGTACAAAATAACCTATATACATACACCTGAGCAAATGATACAGTATTTTTACTAGTTCAGTAGTCGGGTGACCACAATTATATTTGATGTTAATGATAATCTGTTAATATTAATGATTAAATGATTAAAAATGATTAATGATTAAAAAAAAAATTTTTCTATTGCAAATTCCAAACAAATAACGTTTTTCAAAGTCTTTAAGTTTATAATATTAATAAATATTAAATATATACTCTTTGGACTATCAGTTACTAAAAAAAAGTAAATTTATCCGACTAATTCCATACACTTTACGATCGTGAAGAGCCCAGGGGTCGTGGTTAGTGGTCAATTGTAATCAAGCATTCACTTTATTTGGGGTCCTCCAAATTACTTACTAGGGTAGATAATGTTCGCTTTTTTATATAGACAATTGCCGTTCGCTAACATTGCGCTAATGAAAATTAATTCTAGTGTAAATACTTTTAAGAAACTCCATAATAAATCTAGGTACATTGTTTTACCTATAGTCAATGATATTATATTAAATATGTTAAGTATGTTATAAGCGCAAAATTTTGAAGACACAAAAACATCCTAATTAGGACGTCTTACTTTTAGGTGATTAATTGCCGGTGCTTTCACGCGCAACTGACAAAACAAACTATCTATTTTTTTCTTGTAGGTTTTATCATATTTTATCTCTGTTCTATCGTTTTGAATTGTGTGCTGCTGCTGCTATGCGGCACACTTTTTTCGGTTAATTTGTATGGGTATAACATATCTATTATATAATATCATTCCCTATAGTTGTGTAGTTGGCCGATATTTTTGTGCATAATTAAAGCGATTCAATGCAGCTTGCACTAGAATAATGGATTTTATTTCTATTGAATACACATAAAAAACAACCAGGTCAGCGGTTTACAATGGAAATAAAAAAAAACGTTGTTTTTTTAAGGTTAAAGAAAAAACGAACATATTTCATTTGGTATTACGTACTAAAGTTCTAAATTCAAATATTAAAAAAAAAATTAAAACTATTCTAAAATTTCGAAATGAACCGATGAACATGAGCGCTCTACCAGCCAGTGTTGTTATATATCAATTGCAAATCAAGAATCGAATAAAAGATATCGATTTCAAATCAAACAGTGGAGCCAGCGAGTCGAAACAGCTATTGACTTTTTAACACGCGTTACTTCGTCGAGTACACATTCGATTTTAAAGTCGATTGCATTTGAGCACTGCGAGTCAATTAAAAAGCTATTGTTTCATATCAATGACGAGTGAACGTTAGTGTTTGAGTGTAGGGCTCGTGTACTGTGTAGTGCGCGCCCGTTAAATTGTGCTAATATTGTAAAGAGGTATCGTTTGTTGGCCAAATCTATTGAACCGATTTTTATATTTTACGCGTCTATGAAAGCTTTTTATATTAAGAAACGCGTAATATTATACTTATATCTTAATCTATGCATATAATAAAAACGCAACGAGTCGCTGTCTGTACATGGAAGATACATGAGAAAAAATATTATAGGAGACCTTTATTAACGCAATAGAACCCAAAACAATGATTTTTGGAATTTTTGTCTGTTTGTCTGTTTGTTTGTGCACGCTAATCTCAGAAACGGCCTATCCTATCTAGATGGGGTTTTCAATTATATATTGTGGTAAGCTTCACTTAACATTTAGTGTTTAATTCATGCCAATCGGTTAATAAATAAAAAAGTTATGGCAATTTAAAGAACGTTTGTTGGCGCGGGTTAGGCATTTTCAAAAATGCTGCCCAAAGTCACTTTTCTACGCGGGCGAAGTCCCGGGCACAGCTAGTATTAAAAACATTCTTTTAAATTTTACTTACCACCACCATCACCACTCACCCAACCTATGTTTAGAATTTAACTCTAGAATACGCTTCTTAAATAAACATTTTAAGTAATATTACATACCATTTTATATTATGAAACTGATAAAAACTTTCTATCTCATTCAGTAAAGAATGCTTTAGCCTATGCAGTACTAGGGATTCATAAACGATAAATAGACTAACTTTTATAAAGAGAAGGCAGAAATTCTATAATTGTATCTTTTATGCGGGTCTAAATTAAAGTAATTTGTGTTCAACGCGACCTAGATTTTAAGATAAATACATATCTCGCTTTAGATTCATTTCTTTCATAAAATGCAAACTTTTCATTGCCCTACCTAGCTAGCTAGCATCATAAAAATGAGAGCGACTCAAATTAAAAATAAATTAAATTCTACTATCGTACTTTTCTATGAAATTATAGTGAAAATTATATTTATTACTTTAGGGCGTGATTAACCTTGTTTTATAATTACAGCACTTTACTTTCAATATATTAAAAAAAATACATTAAAAAATCCCTCAATTAAGAAAGAAAAAAAATAGCAAAAAAATCAGATTTATTTTATAGAAGGCCAGACCCCTAATTTTTTTTTAAAACCCTTTGGGTACGAAATCTTGTAAACCAAAAGACTTCCGATTGACGTTAAATACGTTCTATACAAAAGGTTGGTTGGAAGCAATGGCTTTAATACGATAAAACCCCCTATTGTACACGTATTCATCTAGTTCTTCGTTATTCAAATGTTTATGACAGCTATTAAATCTATGTATATTGCTAGGAATTACTAGGAAAAATAACTGAGATTAAATAGTAAAATATGATTCACCGTAGCTTTGTGAATCACATTTTGTTTACTATTTCTCTATTGTATTCACTGCGTTTAAATGTACCTTCTATTATCTATAATCTCATCCCATTGAAATAATGTACTTCTTGTTAAAATTGTTCATTTTAATCAACTAATGGCATAATGCGATAAGAGATAAAAATAAGCCTTGTTTTTTAAATAATATTGTTGTAATTTTAAGGCGAATGCACATAGTTCTATTGATGTAGCCTGTAGGTATGTGGAATGAATGCATCGCTGGGCTTAGGCAGGCATAGGCTAATCTATACTAATATTATAAAGAAGTAAAGTTTGTGCGTTTGTTAAATTGTAAGTGGTAATCTCGGGATCTACTGAACCGATTATAAAAAAATCTTTCAGCAATAGAAAGCCACATTATTGCTGAGTAGTTGCTTAGGATTGAAAAAAGGATTGTTAACATTATGCCCAACGAAGTGGGCGCGGGTCCGCTAGTATGTATTAATATGATTTTAAAGCGTTATAAGATTGTATTTGAAATTATAATCAAATCTTCTGAAAAACACCTAGAAATTGGAAAGAGAATCATTTTGAATACTAAATAATCCGAGAAAGAAATAATATTGTATTGTACCTAATAAGTTTGAATAATATTGTTATCAATTTAAAGAACGAATTATTAGAAACTCAAAGTAATGATTTTATTATCTTAACTATACGATCACTTAGTTGCATTAAAGTTTACCAACCAAAAGTTAATATTAGATTTCGATTAAATTTTTAGTCCCCATATATAAATATGTTTAAAATTAACAAATTTAAGGATGTCAAATAAAAGAAAAAAAAAATAAAACAAAAGTCTCAAATCAATATGACGCATCGTGACGAGCTTGAACCTTCGATATACCGACGGCACATTATCACTTACTTTCCGCAATTTATTACAAACATATAGCGCGATATTCAGTACGATATATAGCAGCCGGTAAACACGATGCCAATAAAACGCTTTATTGCTTGATAACTCGGTAATGACGGCTACTTTGTATCATCTGCGAATCTCGGCCATTGTTTACCAGTTATAAGCTCTTATGTTTTGTATCTTAGGGGCTTTTAAATTTTACAAGCAATAACATTTCAAATAAAGGCTCGTAGAAGAAAGTATAAGTAAAAATGTAGAAAATGCGATCTTATTGCTATCCTAATCTCTTCTAGGCTAGCTGATTTGTACGAAAATGGAAGAAAATAAAATATAAATAAATCGTTATAGTAAACAACAGCTCTTAGACACTAGATTACCACTTAGGATCCCTTTTATCCCGTATCTCTAATAAATAGAGAAGTTAAGTTTATGTGTTTGTTAAATTGTAAAGGATAATCTCAGGATCTACTGCACCGATTTTAAAAATTCTTTCACCAATAGAAAGCCATTATTATATTATTGCTGAGAGTCATAGGCTATATAAAAAAAGGATTGTTTACATTATGTCCAACGAAGTGGGCACGGGTCCGCTAGTATTTTATAAACATGGTAATAAAAGCTACACAAATTTGCGCGTAAAACCGCGGGACGAGACTAGTTACCTATACTTTTTAAAGTTAAAACTATTTTTTTCTTTCTTAACCAAGAAAATTAGAAATCGTAGACCCTAGACAAACAGTAGCCAAGACCCATAGATTAAAATATAAAAATAAATTACTTGTCGTTTAAGAAGAAATTCAGAAAGTTCCTGCTTTTGTTTCTTATTATCGATGTTTGACGGTGCAACTTCCTCCTTCCTGTAGGATATCACTGGAGATTCCTTTGCTTCTAAACTTGTCCAAGCATCTTTAGTTTTCTTTCTTACCGCAAGTAACCTACAAGTACATATATTGATAACATAATATAAACAAATTAAAATTAAAATCCTAAAGTAACAATATTAAATGAATTATTTATGTATACAAAAAAAAAATAAGAGATAAAAATACATTACCTACCTCAGAATTTATTTGAATCGATTTCGTAATTTTGTAAGTACAGAAAGCTAAATTAATTATTATTAAAGCATAATTGTGAGTATTACTCAGTATTACTCACATTTATGCTTATTATATGCCGCAGCATTTATAAAAGCCATTTTAAATACTTTTAAACATATTAAATAAATGTATGTATTTACCTATTCATAATTTTGGTATGGTCAAGACCATAGATACTGTTTGTCATTTCAGGAAGCGAATCTTCAATAACTTCCTGTGCATCTTCTAACATTTTTATTTTCGCCTGAGGAAAAAAGTATCTTCATATAAATTTCTTATCAAATGTCAAAATTTAATGTATTTCTTATACCATGTGTATTGGATATACAGTGTGTTACAAAAGGAGTATCAGATCCTGAAGAGTAATATTCTCTATTGAAAAATGTACACAATTTCGAGGAAATTCACTAACGCTGGCAACTCACGAACGGTTCGTAGACGCGAACGCGAGACGGTGTTGCCATGTAAGTTTTAATTTAATTATTTTTTTCTTTTTTTTTGGAGAAATTAATTATCTAATTTTTTTTCAAAACGATAGCATAATAAGGACCTACTACCCATATATAGTAAGAGATTTTCGTCTCAGACATTTTATACAAACAGTCACAAAAAATAAATTAATTAAATATAGTATATATAGTACCTTCATCTCGGGAGATAATTTCGTATCTAATGTAAATTCTGACTTTAAAATTTGCCCCATTTCTGTAGGCGTGTAGTCCTCACCAAAATCTGCCTCAGCTAGACGCCGATCAATATCTATGATCTGAGCCTCTAGTTTATCTGAATACAAATACTTTTATTAATACAATTCTAAATAAGACTTTTTGGAGAACAAAATATTCATTAGGTACTGAAATGTCCGCAGGTACATATGTATGAAAGAGTGACTTTACATTCAACTTGAAACTCTTGAATGATTATTTTAAATATACCTAAAAAACGTTATTAAAATCAGATATGCAAACCTCATTATACCTTATTATAATATAAATACATTATTTAGACATTTTAACAATAAATAAAGTGGATACCTATAACATTTATTACTAAAATAATCTCTGTTAACGGACTGTTATCAATGATTGAAGAATCTTTAAGCACAATTTCATATAAAAATATAAAAAAAATCCAACTAGATACTAAAAAATGAATTACCTTTTACAAAAGTAATATATGGTATTTCTCCCATTAGCCTCAGATTTGATAACTCATGCCTTAAAGGTCCAGCGATATTATTTAATAGTTTCTCAGTCTCTGTATCACTATTTTGACCTTTGCATATCCAATAGACATTTACAGTCATAAAGTCTGGTGTTACTTTGACCTATAAAAGTTAATTGATTAATGAATAGTCTCTATACTGTATTGAATAAAGAAAAGTAAAAATAATTAAAATATAACTTTAAATTATATATAATAATATTTTATGAATTAGTCTTATTAAACCACATTAAAATATATAATATACTAAAGCTATTTGATATTATTTGCACTTAAAATAAATCCATCACTCCTATTCCTATTCCATGGTGAAATAGGGAAATACTAAATACAAAATATAGAATTCATGAAATTTCTTTGACTAAAAAAAAATTTTCGCTGTGAACACTAGATAGTGTGAGAACTAGATAGTGATAGTAACTTAAGTTTGGATCTCCAAACACTCTAAACTTAAAACTAAAATATTTACAGTTAGCAGTTTTATACAAATTTTAGCGATACCACATAGTACTTATCATTTTCGTGTAAGAGAATATTATTTATATGAAAAGAATATGCCAGAAACATAAGAGTATTTTAATCTACATAAAATTGGCACCATTACATTTTGCTTACCTTTGAAATTTCTATACCACGGCCAACAATGTTCATAGAAACTGTGCCAGTAGACATAATATCTGTAATATATTTCATGAATAACTTATTCAGAACAGCTATTCTGCGAACACCTCTATTATCCGGCTCATTTTTTGTTTTAGTGAGACTTCTAAGAGAAGGCATCATATTCGTTTCTATCGATTGAGAAGGGTACCAATGTCTGCAATAAATATAACCTAAAACTTTATTTGCTAAGATTATTTTAAAATATACTCCTTTTTATAATTACCTTTTCCCTTTCGGGTTTAACATTTTACACAATTTCATTCCTTGCTTTTTCGTTCCATTTAAAACAGTAGAGGTGTAATATAATCGTCGAATCATTATTAATTATAAACTTAAATAGTTACGTATGATTTTAGAAGCCTTTTCTAATGGATGATTTAGGTATAGCTACTATTATTATACTGTACCAAAGGCCTTTTCTTTTTATTGTAAATAATTTAGATTTCAGGTATTAGAAACAAATTGACTTAATTATAAAATCATAATATTTTGATTTTGAATTTATTTTCGAAAGACGTCAAAAATTACATGCTAAATAACAGCTGTTATATTTGAAATTGAAGGAATAGTTCAGAAACAATTATACTTATTTTATTAAAATGCTAATAAATCGAAACTTATTAGTAATAATAAAAGATGAAAAAATGCGTATATCGTTAATATATAATTTCTCACTTTTAATTTTGTAATGGATCAACCATTTTATAATTTAAGAGTATCGTAATAGCTTTTTACTAAAGATAAAACCAGAAATGCGAAAAAAGAATAAAAAATGAAGTTATATTATAATTAAATTCAAAAATTAAATAAAAGATAATTATTTTAGTTATAAAATAAAATTTAAAGTTTCTGAACATTACAGTATATTTCAGCACTCTGGGCGCGCATGTTGGGAAGTGTGTATTCTTCCCGCCATAGAGCTGTCAAAATTGACCAAAATCGGGATAAGTTTAGGGTCCGCGTATCGATTGTGTATTTCCTTTTTTATTTTTAATTTAAGTGTTATAATATTTAATATCAACAATGTCAAAATCAGATGAAAGCGATGAAAATTGGATTGCTGCTATGGACGATCTATGTTCACAGTTAAACGTAGATCCAGTTGCTTCAGAAAAATCGAAAGAATCTTTTGCAGAAATAAGGCGAAATTTTTCACTGGACGTAAGTATTTCATGCAAATTGATTTATATAAAATCACAATTTTGTATATTATTTCACTAAGCTAATAATTAATATTACGTATGCTTTCTTAAATGCTATACGTTTATTAAAATAATGTTGAATTATTTTTTTTTAATTTAGGGAGATGCCTTACATTGGATGGCATGTGCCCTGTATGTGGCATGTCGTACTTCAATAACGCCCACTGTAGAATCTGGAAAAGCTTTGAAAGGAAATTGTGTCAGCTTAACAAGACTACTGAGACTGTGTAATATAAGGTTAGATGATATTTTTGACAAAAGTGCATATTTTTTTAAAGTTATTATTTTTGAATGCAATGGTATTTTTATAGATATTTCAAATTGCTTCATTATACATCAAAAGCTTAGAATAATTTATTACAAAAAAAAAATTGCAGCTTAATTCAGTTTTTCACGAAGATAAAAAATTGGATGGAAATGACTTTAATGCCATCTGACTTCAAAGATCGCATAAGCAAGTTGGAGCGCAACTTTGCAGTATCCACTATTTTATTCAGAAAATTCCAACCTCTGTTTCAAGAAATATTTACTGGTTTAACAAATGAACCTGTTAAAACTAGAAGCTGTAAGAAACAAAAGTAAGTATGCTTTCATATCTGAATAAGATGAATTTTAGTTTGAACAAGTGAAACATCTGGTATACACATTATTAAATTATTTACTTCATTAGTTAAATATGCTATTATCACTTATTAAGATAGGAAAAAGTATAGATTGACTATATGTTTCAATTGTACACTAATTATTATTTTTAATTAATATATTTTAATACTGCTTAGCACCATGCAGCAAGTCATTGGTAGCAGGGTTTAAACTGCTCTCAGAGGCCCATATTGAGAGGCACTGCTTATCTAGTAATTGTTATTAAGCTGGGCATTAATATTCATATTATAAATTGCAGAAAATGTTGCACCAACGCACTATTCAATTTCACATGGTGTTTATATGTGTGTGTGAAAGGAGAATTCCACAATGCAGCTCATGATCTCGTGGACATGTACCATTTACTGCTTTCTTGTTTGGACTTCATATTTGCCAATGCGTTTATGGCTAGGCGTATTGACTTATTGAATCCAGATTTTAAAGGTAAAGTAAAAATTTATTATCTGCATAAAAATTTTGAATTTCTATTATAAAAAATACTGAGATATGACTAGCTTAAGCATTTTTATACTGTAAATGAAATATTGTATTAATTAATATGTCATACAAATAATAGCCATTAAAACCATCAAATTGTAGGTCTTCCCAAAGACTGGTTGCAAGATGACTTTGAACTGCCAAAAACACCACCGTGTATAATAACAGTGCTTTGTGAACTCAAAGATGGTCTTGCTGTACAAGCTAACACTATGAAGGACTACAGTTGGAATAGAGTTATCAAATCATTCTTTGATAAAGGGGTGAGTAATGGTAGTAGTAGTAATAAAAGATACATTTAAGTAATAAGGTATTGATTAAAAATAATTCATTTAATAGTACATCATTATATTGTTTACTATGTAATATGATAAAGCTTAGAGCTACATGCTAAAACTATAAAGCTGAGGAAAAAAATTATGTGATTTTTATTTGGTACAACAAGTTTAACAGTTATAATATTTGGTACATATTTACACACATAAAACCATGGGTCCATACAAAAATATTAAAAGGAGATAATGTCAAATCAATGTTCAAATCAAAAACAGGATGAAACATATTGCTTGTGATTTTTTTTTATTTTATCGGAGGCAAGCACTGCTTCATTCAAATTCACCTAATTTAACTAATTTACTTTTGATTAAAAAGTACCCAAATTATAGTACTTGAGGCATAAAATGGTAATCAATTAAAAACAAATCTATTTTCAGATACTGAAAGGTGATAGTGAGAAAATGCTGGGCCTCTTAGATATAGGCAGTTTTGATGTTAACCAGAAGTCACTCAACAATCTATATGAAACCTATGTCCTTAGTGTTGGAGAATTTGATGAAAGGATCTTCTTAGGTAAGGCATTAAACTATATTAAAAATATTTATTATATGCTTTATTTATTTGGACATTTTTGAAAAAAGAATCCTAAAGAAAAGAAAAAAAAATTCTACTAATATTAAAAACGTCTAACTGAGATATTATATCTGTAGCACTTTCTTTTTTTTAATGTAAGTAAAATGGAGGATGTGTCTTTCATAATAAATTGAAAATTAATTCTGATATTTTAAAATAGTTAGATGATGACAAGTAGTTAATAATAAAATATAACTTAAAAATATATAATGACATTGTCACTTTTATTCAAAATGTCGCGTTTTTATTCTTTGACTGAAATTTACTCTTATATAATTGAAAGCTATAATTATTATTTTGAAGGTTTTTAATTTTTATTTATATTCTTTCACTTATAGTTTTCATAATATAAGTATTTTGTGGTCTATTAATTACAGGTGAACATGCACATGAACACATTGGAACTAAAAAGGTTTCCGGAGATGAAATTTCACAAGTTATTGCTAATTTTGGTCCTGTAAGTGTTTAAATTTTATAATTGCTTATTGAATTGTAGAAAGTGATAGCAAAACTTATTTTACGCTTAGCAATAAGTATTATTTTTTGTTATGTAATTGATAAATTTAAGTTATTTATGTAAAACAATAAAATAAAAATATATTCTATTACCTTAGAGAATGGAATATAATTAATGAAAAATATTGGCTTCTTAACTGAATTGTCAATTTAATTAATTTACTAGTAAATTTCTTATATTTTCAAATAATTAGCAACTTTCTTTCCGATTCTTTGTCTCTCTTACCTAATTGTTTTATAAAATCATAAGCCCATTTAAATTAAATTATCTTTTTTTTTTAATCATGCGATCAAGCCTCTCTATGAGCAGATGTCTTGGAAGAATTCAAGCATGTGGAGAGTTCCACTTTAGGAATGATCTGAAATGATTAATTCAACAAGCAAATGGTTATTTCAGAGTGGTAAAGCATGTCCGGATACGCCGCTAACAGGAAGAAGTTACCTAGGCCGGCGGGCAGAGGAGCTGACTCCTGTATCAGAAGCTACCAACAGCCTAGCTCGCCTCGCTGCTTTGCTACGACATGCTAAACCACATCCTTCTGCGTCTCTCGTCCGGTTATTCGCGTGAGTACTCACTAATCATACAAATATAAATGTTAATTCCTCCTTTATACATAAAACTTTAAAATGTATTTAGATATTGTATAAGCTGGTCTCCAAAAACGTAAACTGCATATAAAACTGTGAGGTTATTAATTACTAGCTGACCCGTGCCCACTTCGTTGGGCATAATTTTAACAATCCTTTTTTATATAGCCTACGACACTCAGCAATAATGTGGCTTTTTATTGGTGAAAGAATTTTTAAAATCGGTTCAGTAGATCCCAAGATTACCCCTTACAATTTAACAAACACACAAACTTTACTTCTTTATAATATTAGTATAGATTAAGAAAGTCCTGTGGCTTATTTATACTTAATGAAGGCTACTAAAAAAGATACAATTGTCTCTACTATTGTATCTTTTTTGTAACACATTAAAGCTAGTATGGTTCGTAGCTATGTGTGTAAATTATAAGTATGAATAGAAGAAAACTATCCTAAGCTACCTTTTTCGATCACCTTTCAACTTCTTGTTTCTGTTGATTATGTGTACATTATTTTTTTATAAATGTTTAGAATGTATGGATACTTATAATAATTCTGTTTGTATGTTTATAGTGAATATGGTGTTAGCGAGGAGACAATTACAGCAAAAGTGATAGAGCCATGCAACACCTGGATGGATCAGTTTGCAAACAGCTTGAAGGAGTGTAATTGCAGTCAAGAAACAATCGCTTACCGATGCAATATGGTCTCATGCTTGTACTATAAGGTCTTTGAACATATCATAAGAGAGGAACATAGAAAAAAGCCCCAAGTCTCCTTGCAGGTTTGTAATTCTTTGCTTTTTATAGTAAATTTTATATAATATAAAATCACTTTTTAGTTTATAAAAAAGTAAATATAAAATTATGCATATAAAAAATAACAAAACCTGTCTTGTAGTTTTCATTTCGCATTCTTTATAACTAAATTTACATTTGAAAGAACAAAATGACACAATTAATGAACATAATATTTAACTAATACATTCTATATCAAATAAAAGTATATATGTAGTCAATAATAATGTAAATGTAACATTTAAACATGATTTTTTTAGATGCTCCTGTCACAAGAGACATACCAGCTCACAGTATACGCTTGTTGCACGGAAGTTGTGCTACATTCATATGGGGTTCATTCATTGAGATTTCCTCGGGTGCTGCAAATATATGGCCTAAGTGCTTTCCACTTTTATAAAATCATTGAACTTGTTGTAAAGGCTGTGGTCGAGAAACTCAGCAGGGATGTGATCAAACATTTAAATGCTGTAAGTACTGTTTTGAAATACTCAATGATTTTATATATTACATTTACCAAAACACATTATTATAACTAAGATTTATTACTAGTTTCCATCAAATAATATTCAAAACAGAAATAGATGCTTCATTGTTTAGAGATAGGCTTTTATAGTTAAAACTGGTAACTTCTAAATACTGCAATAGAGCAGAATATGTTGAATTAAAATTGGTTTTATTAGTAAATCATTCATTTAAAATAATAACATAATAAATTCCCATATTTTTTTAAGGTGGAAGAACAAGTATTAGAATCTTTAGTCTGGACTTCAGATAGTCCGCTGTTGGAGCAGTTGGCTAAAGCACCCGTTCCCGCTTCTACCAAAGTTTATGTGCAGGAGTCGCCCCAGAACAGAAGAAGTAAGTTTCAACTATTAATAAAACAAAGTATTACAGATTTATCTACATTTTAATATATAAAAATTACGTGTCATATTGTTTGTCCACAATTGACTCCTGAACCAATTATAAATAAATTTGTGCCAACTTAACTACAATTTTAAAAAATAGGAAAGCTTATATCCTGGTATTGTCCAGGAAACGGGAACTGCGCGGGTAAAACTAATAATAATTATTATTTTTTTTATTGAACCTGCATAGTTTTCTTGCCTGATGCAATAGTTAAATACCTTTTCCAAAAATATACTATACAAAAATACAGAAAATTATGAATTGTATAACAATGTTCAATATTAATAAAAATAAAACAATCAGGTGGTCTGCAGTCTCCAGTATCGGCAGTGATAGATCGGTATTTAACACCGGTTGCGGACCAGGCTAAGAAACAACTATTTAAGGACACTGTTAAACCCGGACAGTCTCTTTTGTGTAAGTATTCAATATTTTCAATAGATCTGGTTTCTGGTATCACTGCATATGTGGTATAAAATAATGCTTTCTCGGTCCCTATATCCCTATATATTCTTAAATTGTTAAAACTACTAAACCGGTTCTCATGCGGTGTTTTTTATTAGATAGAGTGACTCAAGGAAGGTTTATATGTTTAATATATGCAAGCGAAGCCGGGGATTTTCACAAGTTAATAAATATTTACTTGTTTGACATATTCTATCTTTCTAATGTTTTAAACATTTCTTACTTCAGTTGTAGTGACCTTTAATCACTACACCACTTATTTTTATATTTAAAATAAGTGAAAGGGATTTCTAAATCATTTAATTAAAATAACTTAATTTTAATTTCAGTACAAACTAGTATAAAACAAGAACAGAATACTCAGCAAGTGACTCCAGCAATAAGTGCTCCGACAAACCCTAGTGCTATAATAACTCCTAGTACAGATACTACTCCAAACACTACTCCTAAGAAGGCTAATAACTCATTAATATTATTCTTTAGAAAGGTATGTGTTTTGATGCATAGAGTGAGAAAAAAAATTAGAATATTTTGAAGAAATAATGATCCATTCTTAAAAATCATAATGCAAAAATTAACAATACTGGGAAAGTTCCCAATTTATTTTTTTTCGTTTTTCGATCTCATA
This sequence comes from Eurema mandarina, assembly GCA_018238005.1. Lineage (NCBI taxonomy): Eukaryota > Metazoa > Arthropoda > Insecta > Lepidoptera > Pieridae > Eurema > Eurema mandarina. The sequence goes on from DWAJ01000857.1 coordinate 25,601, forward strand.
CTTTTGCACATTTCATATGTCAAAATAAATATAAGTAGCTTTTACTGCATACAATTTTTTTAATGAATTTTACACATTTTTTTTTACTTTACTATATCTATGTAGCTAAGTCTATTTCCTTTTTTAGTTTTACAGTTTAGCAGTAGTTAGATTAAACGACTTATGTACGCGACTTCGCCTCACGGACGATGAATTAAAGAGAAAAATATGGACATGTCTAGAATATTCTATCATGCACCAGACGCAGCTCATGAAGGACAGACATCTTGATCAAATATTAATGTGTTCCGTCTATGTTATTTGTAAGGTTAGTTTCACAGTATCTTCTGTTTAGTTAATTTTTACCAAAATCTGTGTGACAATCATTGTCAAACAACAACAAATCAACCTAAATTTATACTAATACTAGCGCCCGCCCCTACTTCGCATGGGTGCAGCTACAGAATGTCCTCATACACAACGTTCACAGCTTTTTTGTCAACCCGACCCGGCTGGATGTAGATATAGTTGTTGCGGCGCCGCGGCCGCAATAATATGTTACATATTAAATCTTCGGAACTTTTCAATTAAATTACATGCTGTAAATAGCATATTGATCTATTGACTTTGTTTTATGTTATATAATGATGATAATAAACATACTTGATAATATCTGGTTGTACTAAACCAGTTTTAAAAATTATTTTACAAATGTAATGTGAATTAAATTACAAATAAATGTCATCAAAGCTCCCAATAAATCTTAATTGCAGGTTTGTGTCCAGTTTTGCGCAGGAGAAACCAAAGCGCATACTACCATGAATATTATGAATTTTATACACCATTTTATTATGTATTTGTAATAATATAAATAATTGCAGGTATCAAATAGTACTAGCAATCAAGTAGAGAGGACGTTTGCAGATATTATGAGATGCTACCGGCAGCGGCCGTTAGCCGACAATCATGTATATAGATCAGTTCTTATTGCGAAATCTGACGAGGGTACGCTTTTCTTTTGTTAAATCTAGCCTAAAAAAGTATAATCTGTAAAATATATAATTATTATCTTAATGTGAGTCATAAAAAAGACTTTTTTTGATGTCAAAGACATTACTATCTCAGTTTTTATTTTCTCGTCTATATACAGTCATAATTAATCCTAAAAGTTAATCTTAGAGTTGATATTTAAGAATTGTTATATCAAAAAATAAGTTTTGATGATTAGAAAACTTAACTTATGTTCTTTTAATTTATTTTGTAGGAACGCCAGAGAGAGGTGATTTAATTAATTTCTACAACAGAGTGTATGTGCAGTGCATGCAAAACTTTGCACTTAGATTTACAGGGAGAAATAAGGATGTAAGTAACATCAATTTTCATTCAAACATTACTTTTATTTCGCGGCCTATTTGTACCCGTTATTCAATATTTTAGTGTAAACTTACATAATAAATACAAAATAGAATATTGAAACATAATAGAGGAAATATTTTTTTATAGCAATTTATAAGTATTTCAGTTATAAACTTTATTTTTTACCAAAAAATATGAATGAAAGAATTCTTCCTCTTTAAATGATCTAAAAAAAAGTTCGCGACAGTATATGTCTATCTTCTAAGATTGACTCACTATAACATAATAATAGAAATAGATCCGACGGGGACGAAGTCGCGAGCAACAGCTAGTATAGTACGCGTCACGAATCTTTAGCGCTGAACGAAACCTGCGCAGAAGTCACAAATAAGGTATCGAGGGGACGTCACGGCGCGCGGGGCGCG
>DWAJ01000858.1:0-27354 GCA_018238005.1 Eurema mandarina
CATCATATTAAATTATTTTAATACTGAGAGTTCATGTTATATATATAGCCATAAGTTTGATAAAACTCGAAGCATAGACAACGAAGAAGAACCACAGACAACAGAAGCTAAACTCAATGTGCCCGTCATTCGTCTAGATTGGCGTTGAATACCGTCAGTCTTGTCGAATGGTGGGTAGGTTGTGTTTATAACCAACAGAGAAGAGTACACCACAGTACAGAATTTTTGTGTATGGCCATAGAGAATTGACAAGGAATTTAAATGTTTTTTTTTTTCAATTTTGTTTAGTATTAATACTGACCCATATAAAAATAACAATTATTTACTAGATTTTAATTTATGATAGATAAGTATTTTTTTCTGAACGTCGTATTCATTCCTCACTGACTCATAACTTTTAATTGTCAAAGTGACAGTTGTCATTTTTTTAAATTAAAAATGACGTTAACAATTCTGAATGGCCATAGACAAGTAAACTATAGAGTAAGAACAGCAAGAAATTATAAAAGAGAAAACCAGAGACAAGAGATAAAATACGTGATGTTCTGAATGCAATTTGCACGTCCTCTGACGATGCAAGGGCGGGAAGGCTTGTGCATCGTGAATATTGCGTAATAAATCATCAGAGAAGATATGAATATATTAAAATAACTAGCATGTATATGTATTGTATACAGTGTTAGAACTCTTACTATAAAGCGATAGTAGGTCCTTATTGTGCTATCATTTTGCAAAAATATAATTAATTTTTCCATCAATGTGAAATTATAGAAAAACATTTGTTAATTTTCTGGCACTACACATGTAATTGCACGCATCGAGCGAAAGCACTATTTAGTACTTTTGAGAGTCCTCGATATATGAGTGAAGAAAGATGTAGTTAAAAATGTGAAAGTGTGTTTGTTTGTTTGTCTTTCCTTTACGCCGTAGCTAAGCAATCAATAGACCTGATTTTTGGCATACAGTTAGTTGAAAGGATGGAGAGTAACATAGGCTACTTTTTAACTGGAAAAAAGGGTTATAAGGTTGAAGGGGGGGTCAAAGTTTATAAGAATGTCCACGCGGACGGAGTCGCGGGAAACAGCTAGTAAGTATATAAAACATTTTTTCTTTCTTTGTTTGATTTGAAAACCCTCCAAAACTACCAGACCGGTATAAAACTCTTTCAACATTACGAAGCTAAAAAAGCTATTGCTACATTATATCCTTTTCTATGGTTGCCTAGAAGAAATCATTTTGATGTAATAAGACCGCTAGCTATCACGAGTCCTTTCAGTTTAAATAAATGTATACTGTTTTATTACGAAGCATAATTATTTAATTAGAAAAAATACAATATCCTAGAACTTGCTTGGAAGAGAACAGTTTTTAGTTATAATACCGCCACAATAAAAAATACTTTACCATTTTATAAGGACTGATAAATAATATAATATGATCCAGATTTTTTTGACCTACAGCTAAAATTTTTGGTAACGAAAGCTGAACTCGACTTTTTTTGAACTCGGATTAAAAATATATAATTTAAATAAATACGTATTAAAAGCAGGTGAGCCTAGTTTTCTACGAATGATAATTATAAGCTTACCCTTTGATGTAGATAGCTGTGGGCGGCAATCAGTAATATATATTTAATTGTGACGCCCTGCCTACGCCCAGGAAATTTGTGAGAGGACAGAGGAAACTATAGAGTCGACATTTCTTTAGTTTTATTGGGCAAATAAGTTTATTGTTTTTCTGGTGGTAAGCGATCTCCGCCTATAAACAGTTTCAATAGCTCAGGCTTGTGTGACAATCTTTAAGATAGGGTGAAAAGGAAAGGATCTGTGGGTGAAGTGAATAAAGGATAATGGAGATGAATGGAATGAACTTACGACTATGAGATGCGACTATTTTTCGATTGGAGGGTAAACAGGTGTATAACTAAATCGGTAGCATTCTCGCAAGAGATCTCACAAATGAGTTGCCAGCGTAAAGACTTTATTTTATTTTAGCCCATAAGCATTTGTCATGACTTGATTGCTTGGAAGAGAACACTCTTGACTGATAAGGCCACCAGTTACCTCAATGTATTATTCTAATATTTAGTATTCGGATTGTGTTATGTGTAACTAAGTGTAAAAAGATCTCACAAATGTCTTGCTAGCCTAAAGATTCTTTTTCCCTCGAAGGCGACTCAACGGTTTCTCTGTTCGTAAGCAAATTAGCTCATTCCCACGTTCCCACTAACAAAGAGCGCACAAAATTATTGAGTCTCTTTAAAACGGAGCATTTTATTTTCTATTTGCATTTTTATGATACTTCCAATTGCATTACCATTTAGTTGGTTGTATATAAGGTCTTTGTTTAGAAATGTTTTAAAGAAAATATTTTTTTAATAATATTTTTTTTTGTCGACAATTGACACAGTGCCAGACATTCAACCGCCTGAACGGTAATGTGCAAATGTCACTGTGCTCCGGTCTGAAGGGCACTGTAGCCAGCGTGATTACTGGGCTAATGAGTCTTAGCATCTTATGACTCAAAGTGGGGAACGTCAATGTAGTGCACCCCTGCCCGGAGCGAAGGTCTGGGTAGCACTACATTGGTTACGGGCTGACGTTTCTCTTACCATCAGGAGGACGTCCAGCTCGTCTCACCACTTCATAGAATAGAATAGAACAACGCCTGATACCACCTCTGCCCATGAAAAGCCGCTTCACGACTGCGTTGCCGACCTTTAAAATCCTTACTAATAGTAAAAATATAGAGGAAAGATGTCTGTTATGTTTTCAGGTTAAAACTACTGGATTAATCATGAACTTTTTCAATTCAAAATTGTAGGTTAAACAACTGTTTTTTTTAACTATTACTGGACAGTGTTATTCAGTCCAGAATGTTGTATGTATCAGATGCGGTTCTATGTTATCTTATCCTGCCATTTTATAGATACATATAATGTGGTTGTGCTCATAATAAAAATAAAAATAAAAACTTTTGCACACATATTCTTGAAGGGAACAGAATAAACATAGGCTACTTTTTATTTATAAAAAACGAATATTTTTAATTGCAAGCTACGCTGCAAGTAATAAAAAATATCTCCCACAAAGTAATCCGTGTTTTCATTTAATATTATATATAATATAGGAATAAAAATATGTTATTTAATATACGGTCGAACAGAGAAACCTTCATTTTTCGAAGTCGGTTGAACAAGATTTATTAACATAAGTTAAATATAAATCAAATTGTCGCGAACCAAACAAATAAGATAATTTGGTCTATTAATATAAATTGTCGCCTCAGTTTATTAAAATTCGTATTTTTTTGTTCGATTTAATTTTTTCCACATTTATTGGGTAATTTTCTGGTGTGTTTGTGTGCGTAATATTGAGAATAAGAACGTGCTGTTAACACATACATGCATACATTTTTGGCTTCACTATAGTGGACTGATTATGTATCAAAGGACTGTCAGTCTATAAAATGTACCCCTTTACAATATTAGTAGGGATAGCAAAAAAAGTTAAAAAAAAAGCTCCAAGCCGTTGAAAATTCTAATTACCATACGTTGTTGGTTCCAAGATATTTCAATAGAATGAAAGGTATTTCTTAGCCAGCTGTGGATACCTTGCATACTATAGGGCTGGTGTGCAACGTTTAAAATAACTTGAATAGCTAGGGTTGCCACTTACCGACAATATTAAATGTTTTCAATGAATCTTTATTGCGCTTTGATTGGTCGCACAATTATGTTAGAATCTGGAAATTATTATAATTAAATATTATGTTTGATACTCTGTCTTTCTGTATATGTTTAAACCAAAGTCGAAGTCTAATATACACTTTTGAATTGTTAATAATTAACAAAAAAAAATTAAAGCTGACTTCAAATGCGTGAAGACAAATAACACCTATTCAACAAAAAAATAATTGTTTAAATTGGTTTATAATCGGTGGAGATATTGCATATAAAAAAGTTCATCCCCAATTTTCCCCCCTGGGGGGTTAGGTTAGGTTAGGTTAGGCGAAAAAAGATTTGTTCAAATCGGTTCATATTGGCGGAGTTATAGAGGTCGAATTGAGAACCTTCTCCTTTTTTTGAAGTCGGTTGAAAATAACCATGTTCCATATCAATTCATAGTATAAAACTAGTTCGCTGTCCGCCGTCTGTCTGTTTCTATGTATGCTTAGATCTTTAAAGCTACACAACGGATTTTGATGCGGTTTTTTTAATAGATAGAGTAGAGTGATTCATAGGGAAGGTGTATGCATTACATCCGTAAATGCTGGTATAACTGCGGGGCGTGGCTAGTAATTTATATTATTAATGAACTATAATATATTTATATTATTATTCAAATAGTAATGAGAACTCCTATAAAATTAAATTCTTTTTCTTGTTTGCTAACGGCCAGTCAAATTTCGACTCCTCTCTGTTTCAAAATAATGTTACACCTTCTTTAAATATTATTCTAATTCATACTAATATTATTAATGCGAAAGTAACTCTGTCTGTCTGTAAAGCCGATTAGAACGAAATTTGGTACACAGATGGTCTAGAGCCTGGGAAAGAACATAGGCTACTTTTTAACTTTAAAAATAGGGTTTTGAAGACGAAAAAAAGATCCCAATTCGTGCGTCTTACCTTTAGGTGATTTGTAGCCAGTCTCATGTTTATTTGCATTTACAAAGAGTTGACAAAACTAACTATCTCTCTTTTTTTCTCGTTGGTTTTATTATTTATCTCTTTTCTACCGTTTTGACTTGTAGTGAATAGTAAAATGAAAGAAAGCTATGTACCTATATGTGCTGTCGCTGCTGAGTGGAACACTTTTTTTGTTTTATTTGTATGTGAATAGCATATCTATTTAATATAATATCATTGTATATATCTTAGTTAAAATACTAGAAAAAAAAAGCTTAATTAATCTTAACTAATATATAAAGAAGTAAAGTTTGTGTGTTTGTTAAATTGTAAGGGATAATCCGAGATCTACTGAACCCATTTAAAAAAATTCTTTCACCAATAGAAAGCCACATTAGAGCTGAATGTCATAGGCTATTTAAAAAAGGATTGTTAACATTATACCCAACGAAGTGGGCACGGGTCAGCTAGTGTACTACATATATGTATTTCATTGTGTTTTACTTCAGAAAGCACGTACCTACCTAACATAATATATTGGAAAACCATGACTCTTCTTTGTACAGTCGGGTATAATAAAACGCTGACACTGCAGCTAGTGCCGCTTGAGTTCAACGTATTACAATGTAAATAACGGTCACTGTGAGATAGGGAATATTGTATTACTAGCTGTTGCTTGCGACTTCGTCCCCGTCGGATCTATTTCTATTATTATGTTATAGTGAGTCAATCTTTAAAGATAGACATATACTGTCGCGGACTTTTTTTTAGATCATTTAAAGCGGAATAATTCTTTCATACATATTATTTTTGTATCTTGAACCTCAAAGATGAATAATAGTCCCCGTTTTTTCCATATTTTCCATTATATCTTCGCTCCTATTAGTCGCAGCGTGATGTTATGCAGCCTAAAGCCTTCCTCGATAAATGGTCAATTCAATAAAAAAAGAATTTTTCAATTCGAACCAGTAGATCCTGAGATTAGCGCGTTCAAACAAACAAACAAACTCTTTAGCTTTATATATTAGTATATAGATTTGAAATGAATTCTGTAATGACAGGCAAAATTTAAAAATTTTTGGCATTATAAAAAAAACGAGGATGTAAGCAAAAATTAAGGCGAAATTCCGCGTACAGCAGGATTTAATAATTTATACAAACAATCTGCCGGACTTTTTAAATCATTGCTTATTTATTTTTAATTGGTCGACGCGGCGTTTTTATGTTTCGAATTTAGGGATTTGGGAATTCGTTGAATCGAGGGTTTGGGGGTTGTTAAAAGATTAATAAAGACCAAAATATAAAGTTGAAACGTTCTTTTGATACATTCTTTGTAGTTTGACGGCAAAACGCGGACAGTCGGTACTTGAGGCAACCTCCTATCCATATATGCTATCCTAGTATCCTAATATTCTTATTAAATATTTTTTTTTATTAGGGATAATTAAAATATTTATTATTAATATAAATGTGTATTAAAATGATATGTATGTGTATTAAGAAATCTAGAAACAATCGAAAAATATAATAATTTTTATGACTACTAAGCTTACCTATGAAAGAATCCTCATGAAATATAGAACACGAAATTAAATTTCTCGTTTGTTTATTTTTACTACTTACTAATCATAATTATAGCATCACGTCGGAACTGTTATTATATTATGTTAAAAGCTTTTTAAATAATAATGTTTAACGGTAAAAGAAACCAACTGTCATAATTTATACAAAATATTTTTATGTGGCACGATACGACAAGTTTTGAACAGATACATATTATTTTAAATTTCACAAGAATGTCGTTTTTGGAAATAAACTGAATTTTTGAAGATGATAATGATAAATGTTAGTGGATTATAATTTAAATAAAGTAAATATATTAAATAATTATTACGAATGAAAAATCAAGCTTTTTCAAATACCAGCTAAAATTTCTATGCTCTTAGGGTAAATTTTAAATGGCGCGAACCTGCATGGTAATCCTTTTATAGAAAACCATAATTAAATAATGACTAATGTAATGTGAAGCTGCTTTGGTAAAGTAAGAATACTCTATTATTTGACGACCGTTTGGGATAATTGTACAACTGCCAGCTGCACCAAGGGCTATGAGTTTTACAATTGTATCTATGTATCATATTTATGTATTTCAAAAATAAAAAGAAAACATTTATATGTAATCTATGTATCATATTTATGTATTTCAAAAATAAAAAGAAAACATTTATATGTAACTAGCTGTGCCAGCGACTCCGCCCGCGTAGAAAAGTGTCTTTGGGCAGCATTTTTGAAAATGCCCAGCCCGCGCCAACAAACGTTCAGCAAGTTCAACGTGATTCTTTAAATTGCCATAACTTTTTTAATTATCAACCGATTGACATGAATTAAAGATTAAATGTTAAGTTAAGCTTACCACAATATATCATTGAAAACCATCTAGATAAGATAAGCCATTTCTGAGATTAGCGTGCACAAACAAACAGACAAAACTTCCAAAAATCATTGTTTTGGGTTCTATTGCGTTAATAAAGGTCTCCTGTAATATTTTTTCTCATGTATCTTCCATGTACAGACAGGGACTCGTTACGTTTTTATTATATGTATAGATTTATCCGTTAGCTATTTGCCCCGAGAAGCTTTGATCTTGACATCTTCTTAATATAATAATCTCAAAGCATTATCGAAACGACTGCCGTCACGACTAATACGATATCGTATCGTAACCACTAAAACTATGAAACTTAGTCTCAAATGTCATCATCTGGTGACAGCTGATGAAATGTTGCGTCGCCCATCAATTTACCCGGCGGCTCGTTGGTAGCGGGTACGGTTACGGCCGGGCTTCCGGTTCGACGTGATAATGTTCTACAGATGTTCATTTTTATTTAAGGAACTTTGAAAATATGTATATATGTTACCTATAATACCTAAATCTACTGAGATAAGTTGTTTATTCTAGGACTTAATTTCAAGTCAATATAAGACAACTGAAGTATCATAACAATGAAATTTTCCATTCAAATTCTATAGTTAAGTTCCTTATTATATCCTTTGAAATCCGATGTCCAAAGCTTCCCTTCTCAATATCCTTAATATCGCAAAATAACTATCTCATTGTTATGAAAATCATGATATTTAGCCCTTCAAAGCTGTCGAAGCCGACATGATTTAGGAGATTTAAGGCATTTGGTATCTTGAATATTTGGTTTACCATTTCAATGTTGTGGTTAGCTTTGAAAAGGTAGAGAAAAGCTCAAGTAGATCTACGTAGTGTGACATTTTTAGTATGTCTGTAAATATCCTAATGGCTGACCAGATAGGCTTGTAAGCAAATGATCTATTAAGACTTTAAAAGTAATACTTCAAAAATATTACAATATTTTATTGTTATTTTTTCCATGCTACATGAAAAGTTATTTACTTTTCTTACATAAAATTTAAAAATATAATTTAATAATTTTATTTTTATTTAATTTAAAGAAAAAATATATTGTATCAAAACAAAGGACTCGTCACTAAATAATATGAACAGGGAATCCTCGATGAGCGAGTACGACGCACACGTATCCAGTGTATTAATTATTTATTCAATCACTTTACTTAATTTCCACCACATGATTGAAATTGCGGGTAGCTGCAACTATTGTTACGTATATAATTCCATGTTAACCGACATGTCTGTACAAAACTTTGAAGCCACAAACACTTAAACGGACAAGGAAGTATGCGAGATATCCGTGGTCCAAAGTTTGGTAATTTAATTGTAACATCGTTTGTCGCTTTCGACAGTTTCACTCAATATTTGAGTTTCAAATCAGAGCTGTTTGTTGATTCATTTTCGCATATTTATGTAGTACTAGCGACCCGCCTCTGCTTCGCACGGGTGCAACTACAGGATGTCCTCATGCACCACGCGAACGTTCACAGCTTTTTTGTCAACCTGACCCCCGGCCAGCCGCGGCGCCGCAACAACTACGTCCCTGCATTTTAAATTTGTCATATCTTCGGAACTATTCACTAAAATTACATGCTGTAATAAGCGTATTGATCTATAATAAATGCACAATTTATTTTAGGTCCTTAATTGGATAAGGATTAATGCTGTATAGTTAAAAATCAGTTCGTAAATAACCATTTATTAGTAAAGGATTAAAATTGGTTATGGTGGGTTATCCCTAAGTGATAGACATATACCATTGGACTTTTTTGTAGAACTTTTTAAGGTGGACAATACTGTAGTACAATATTTTGGTCTATCTCGTACGGTTTAGCCAGCGTTTGCAATATAAGCGCAAAAAAGCGTTCTTATTTACGACATCACTTTGGAAACCTCTAAATTTATCAATCTTTCTCTACTATATTATGAATGTAATATACACATAAACCGCTTACATAAGATGGTTTGGTCAGTAGAAGTCTGTTATACTCAATAGTTATAGAGCTATATAAGAAGTGTTGCCAGATGCAATACAATTGCTAAGACCTAATTCAATAGCTTGATTTAATTTTAAAAGTTTAAAAAAAATTGTTTATTTTATTATTAGCATTCTAAATGTGTCAATCCAAAACATGCAATAAGGGTTATTTACGTATTCCTAATGTGACCAGCGAATTAGTTTATGGCCAAACCGCTAATGAACTAGTTACGTTAATTAACGAGGTATTTTCAGAGACAGCACTAAGGAAGTCCCAAACACGTAATTACTGAACGTTTAATGTTCTTCGAGGAATTTGGGTAAAAAATCAAAAGTGAACATAAGGTTTTATACGTCACAAGCGGAAGCGGAAGCGTTTGGAGTTTTATAAAGTTTATGTCAAGTGTTTTGAAGGGGATGTAGTCTTCACATGAGCACTTTTTCATTGGTCTTTATTTCTGTTTAAAGCACGTAGCTTATTTATTATTTTTTAGTATACTCTATGTATCCAGACTCAGTCGCCAATCAAAAAATAAAACTAAAGTCGATTTATAGCTATCGTCAAAAATAAACATTAACTTTGCTATGTAAAAATAATAATATAATTATATTAGAATTAATTACACATAAAAAACACAGTACAAGCCTTAATCCAGTATAGTTTGCTTATATAATGAATGCGATAGTTAGTGACTTCAGAACAGATTTTCATGAAGTACGGTATATATTTTTTTTTCTCATACAAAACAATTTTTTTATTAGTACTGCCAAGAGAACGGCTAAAGTAGCGGCGAGCAGTAAAAAATCTCAAAGTTCAAATATTATAAATGTGTTCGATAAGATGACAAAATACTGGCACATAAGAAAAAAAATCGCCCCGCCCGTTACTATGACTGCTTTCGAAAAAAAAACCCTGTGAATGACGTATTCGTCGAAATGACGGGGAGTCAACCTGTCACCGCGTGATACATTATAGATAACATCTCTCTCCCATAACGAGTGTGTAGATTTAACTTTCACAAAAACAGTCTGTTTATATCCACTTGGTGACTTAAAATTAGCTTCGCACGTTTACTTGTGGAGCTTGTTTGTTATAACTAGGTGTAAAAGAAATGAAATATATTTTTTTATCTACACATTTGAGTAACTCACTAAACAAAAAGAAACATATTTATTTAATTATATAATAAGATTGTTTAATAAATATTAGTTACCAATTTTGATCAAGAGAAATCAGTGTTTATGAGTGTGTGTGTGTGTGTGCGTGACAATAAAATATTTAATAATATATTATTATGGCCATAGAAATAACTCTTTGATGGCTAATGAATACAAATCAGCATCCGTTATGACGAAAATAACTGAAAACTGTTCGAGTATGAAGTTTTGAAGCAATAAACGACTATGCCACTAGTTTATGACTTTTATAATAGTTTTAGACATAAAGTCTGATAATTTTAAAATAAATTTATAGTCCAATTTGTAAGAGCCGTGTTCTTTAAAAGAAATATATCGCAACAGAGGCCAAGATAGGTCAGATAGCCAGTTTAAAAGTTTCTATACTTCCATAATAAATATAAGCGGTGACAGGTCATAAAACATTGGTATTTTGAAGGAAAATATTTACGTTGGCTTCATTTACGACCGGACAATGATTGATTCGTGCGGTGATAGGTTTAGTGTTAATTTATTTTTATAATTTTTAAAGCATGGCGCTGTTACAGTAGCTTTTAAAACAAATAAAATGATTTATGGATTAACGTGTGATTGAATATAAAGATTTTTTAACCCTGAAATATCATGGTCGTGACAGCTACACACAAACATGTGGTCAATAAAAGTCTTTTCTATGCCTTTTTCTGCAAGTTCGCAAACTTTCACACTTAAGAATAAGAATAATACTTATTCATACTATACATACATACATTTAACATATCCCTAATTATGGCAAATAACAATAGAAAAAAAAACTAACGGAGAGCGCTTATGACCTTAGAATTTGGAGCGACCTGTAAGAAACAAATAAAAAAGTTTTTCATGACTGACTTCAGAGTACCTATGTAAGGAGAAAATATCTTACTCGAACCAAAGAGAACATTCAAAAAAGATTTGAACGGTTGGATGATGAAAAGTAGTATATATACTATGTCATATATTATGCGATTCAGACTAAATACTGCAATTCTAAACTTAATGTTATTATTAAATTTTTGTTAATTTCGCTTTCGTGGGACTTATCTTTACCTACTATAAAAGGAGATTTATTAACTGAAAAAACATTACATATTTATTAAGCCTTTAGACTACAATCAAACAATCTATATAATCTCACAGATAAATGTTGAAATTTCACATATAAATGCTACAAAGGCTGAAATTATAAAATGATATCATGTAATAAATCCATAGTTACCGAAATGGCATGAAAATCAATACACACATTAAATCCATCGTGTAATTTAATTTAACGCAAGGATAAAAGGGAAAACAGCAATAAAAAGGATCATTACGAAATATTATCATATAAATTGAAAACGTTTTGGCTAAAGAAAACTGTGGAGACGATTCTCATTAAAGCACTGCCAATTAAGAGTTGGCGTTCAGCCACTACTGTTTCGTGTTTAAAATAAAAACTTTTATTCGATGTATGAATAAATAAACACGGGCTTACATAACGGAGAGGTTTAAAACCATTGCAGTATTAATATTAATTTAACCAGATATGGTCCGCTTAAGTCTAAGAAAAGGTATAGGTATTATGTGTAAGTACCTTACCCTATTATATATTGATGTGTAAGGGTGTATGTAGATAGTTGTTTAAAACAATGTTATCGGCTTTATAAATGTCTCTGATAGTGCTATCAGTCATATTTTATGTCAATAGCACTTTAGTATCTTTTTTCAATTGTGTAAATTAGTGCTCAAGGAATAAGTTTTTCTGTATTACATTGCTGTCTACCTTTTAACTAATTATTATTCTAGTTGTTAATTCTTTAACTAATGGTTCTGTTTACCCAAAAATTATAATATTATGATTGATTTGTGGGCGCATCTCATCTGACCTCAGTCAAGCGCCAGACTATGAATTCTAAAATAAATATATTAATAAATAAACATCGACTCCACACCTCCCCGTTCCTGATAAGTGTAATAGTCATGAACTATGAGCGAGTAACATCTGACCTCAGTCAGACAATAAATAAAAATTCAATTAAAAATTCTTGACCTACGCAAAAAAAAATTAAATTAATAAATAAACATCGACTCCACAGCTCCCTGTCCTCAATAAGTGTAATAGGTGTGGACTATGATTTGTGGGCGCGTGACATCTGATTTCAGTCAAGCGTCACAGTGTCAGGGGCTCTTGAGTTATTGCGTCTCATATCATCCGGTGAGACGGTTATTTTTATCAAATTAACCCACTCGTGGTTGTGGTAACTAATAAAGACATTACACACACACATGGAACTAAGCAGGAAAAAATCATAAGAGTAGATATGCTTTTTATGGTCTTAACAATTATAATGTTAGGAATTTGATTGAAGTTCATAAATAATGACAGAATAGATCAGAACACCAATGAAATAAATGCAACGGGATATTTTAGACTTCGAAACTACGTAGACATCAGTATTTATACTGTTATAAGCAAATAAACATTTATTGTTAACTTGATGGTGACCGGTCAATCAGACCAAAAGATTGGCGTCTTTCAACAAATCATTTTCTTCATATCAATGTTATATGTTATTGTAGGAATAGCCGTGAGAAGCGGTATTGGCGGTCTTACCGAGGTAGTTTGAAACTTTTTAAAGTCTCATCTTTCTTTACACCAATTTTCAGTTACACATACATTTAAGTACATAGTTACAAACTAGGATTGATTTTCACCACTATGCCAACATAGTATATTGTGAACAATCTTTAACATTTTTTCCGTACTATATTAGGAAGTCTTAATTCAATGTTAATCTTGGTTTCAGCTCAAGATCGCATGAGTATAAAAATAGATAGGTATAATTAAGATCTTTTCAAATTACCTCGTCCTCGCGGGAGTCGTTTATGGCAACGTTAACATTATTCAGGGGAACTAATTACATAAACATCCCTTTTCTCCAAATTCCTTCTGTCTTGCGTGATTTCTGATTATTATTTCGGTACACGCGGTAAGTATGCTAGGACTGTTCTATTTTTTTCTTGGACTTAAGGATTCTTCTCTACAAATACATATAAAAATCGTAGCTGATAAATTTAATTGAAAAAAGATTATATGCTCATCAGTCCTCAGCTGCATATATATTATATACACGGCTGAGGACTTTTTTATATTAAATTAAAGAGGAATAATTCTGCCTTACATATTTATAGTTAATCAAAAATAGATTTTGATCCTATTCTCTGAATTATCACCTAGTTAAATTGAAATAGATTTGCTTATCATAAACTCGATAACGTCAAGTACTATTAAAAGGTTACTACATCTATTGAAATTAGAACATAAATTACTATAAATATTTATTGTACAACAATGAATAGTAATATACTAGAAAATGTCGCTATAAACGACGCTAAAATCAATCCAGACCCTGACCGGTAATATCCCAAGTCTCGAGATGTCTTATCCATTTCTATCAAACAAGCCATAATTTCCTCATTATTGGGAATTATCTGGTTTGTTGGTAAAAGGAAACCGTATTCACCAACGTCTCGTAGCTCAAAGAGATATACTATTGGGACTTTTGCTACTCCTTTTACCCAGTCGAAGCTGGAACCAGTAACTTCATCTGCAAGAATTGTATCAATTAAAATTAATTTGGACAGATGCAAGTCGAAATCGTACATTAAGAGATCAGTAGCTTTTAATTTTCTCTGGTCCATTTTATGTTCTATAATTCCAAAATTTTCCTTTTAAGATGTCAAAATCAAAGTAAAATCTATATATTTGTTCAACTAGGCTAAAATAAAAAAAACTAATCGAATCAAGATATAGATAAAGTCGAATTAATAAGATTTGCAAATATTTTGAAATGTATTTCTTAAGAAAACTAGAAAAACATTCTGTTAATAGCTTCTTTTAAATAAAAAGGCAAGTACATACTTAAATGATTATACTCGTAGTATATACTGAAATAAAATAAATGGACATACAACAACAATAAACAACTTTTGAATAGGTACATAAAATTTCATATTTCTACACGTCAACAAGAAGAGCTTCATAGCTGGAAGTATGGATTACAAATTTCAATTATTACACCTAATATAAAGAAACTATGACTTACAAAGGATGTCCATTGAAGTTCCAGTCATATAAGGCGTGCCATACAATGCAGATAGCTTTTGAATACCGCGAGTTGCAATTTCATACTAAAGCAAAGAAAAACCTTAGGAATTTGGACATAAATTAAATGTCTAAAGCATTTTGATTATTATATTTTACTACTACTTCACATTTCTATTTTCACAGTATACCTAAATAGAAAAATGCTTTGATAAACAAAACTCATTAAACATTGGAAAAACAATAGCTAAATTCAGTAAAGAATAAATTTATACTGAAAAATAAGAACCAGCCAGAGTGCGAGTTGGTCTCGCGTCGAAAGGGTTCCATACTGATTATGTATTACAAGGCTTCGATTTTTTATCTTATTAAATCTAATTCGAGATTCGAGATTCTATCTCTGTTGCTCTACGAGATATTTCAAGCTACAGCAATAGGTAGACTGATACTGTTATCAACATAGAGGCGAAATGAGCAAAGAATTACATGCTAATTATTTATTTTATCATTTGTCATAATTTGATCTGATGATAGCGAAGTCTAAGTATCAGGGGTACGTTTTTTACCCTTTAGTTTTGGAACGGAAAAATAAGACCTTTACTACTTACAAGATCACCATAGTTCTCAACCTGCAAAACATCAGTACCTCCAACATGGCTGTAAGGGATCAGAATCATCTGGGAGTAAGAGTGAAAGGCAATATAGTAGATCATAGTGCCTTCTCCTTTCAACTTCATGACGTAGTTGGATATAGCCTGGGTCTCTGGTTCGGAAGCTGCTGATGGTCCAGCGAAGGTTTGGTCACAGGGATTGGAAGATGCACCCACGGCTATGAAATATATTACTTAATATAATTAATATTTATATTATAAAAAAGTTTAATGACTTTTATGACTTTGTAAACGGATTTTGTGTCTTTTGGACATTAGGACTTTTTACCAACATGACAAAAAAATGTTTTTGAAGCATTTATAAAAAATGTACATAAAATAATTAGTAGAATAATAAAAAAATCTCATTACCTGACATTACCTTTTAATTATTATGTGATTCTCTAATAAAAAACAACTTCTACATCATCACTATATTTTAATATTTTCTGATGTCTTTAGTTCAATATTTTATTTAATGTTTTATCCATTAGAACACAATTTTAAAATATGAGTTACTAAGGATTATAAATATGTTAATCCCTAATAGATAAATTTAAAAAAAGCTTGTTATAATATTAAAGATACCCTATAATAGTGACCAAAAGTATTATTAACTAGCAGCACGGGCCCACTTCGTTAGGCATAATGTTAATTATCCTTCTCGGTTTTTTTTCTATATCATATGACACGCAGCAATAATGTGGCTTTTTATTGGTGCAAGAATTTTTAAAATAGGTTCAGTAGATCCCGAGATTACCCCTTACAATTTAACAAACATACAAACTTTACTTCTAAGTATAGATTATTATACTGACTCATCCAAACGTAATCGAAGTTTCTATTAAGATCGACCCCATTGCTAAGATCATCATCTGAACTGCAATTTGTTGAATAGCGACTGTTCCTGTTTTTTCTCCACATGCGATTCTGAAATAAAGTGACTCTTTCAATACCTATCCTAATATACTAATCTACTTTTCATCTGTCTCATGTTCCCAGGCAACATGTGAAATATACATTCATGACACATGAATGATCTCTATAGATAGATATATTAGTATTGATAATTTTAAACTCACATCAGTGAAAGTGTATTCGTAGCCATCTGGGTTGACCACTTGGAAAATATGCCAAACAAAAGCTTCAGCCATTTGTCTAACATCAGAGTTGGTACTAGTCAAAAACTCTTTTATAATCCACGTGACTGTCGCTGGCGAAATCCACTCTCTGGCATGGATACCACCTTCTATCATGCCAATTAGATGATTGTCTCTCTTTCCTCCTTTAAAATCTATAATAATTCCCTTGATTGGTCTTCCGTTGTTGGAACTACCGATGTTCATTGTGGATACCACTCCGGGGTATAAAGTCACAAGTTCATCAAGCCAAGCGTGTATTTCTGCTAATGTGTAGTATTTTTCCCACGTGAAAGATCCAAGATTGCTACTTCTTGCTATGGTATTGGTACTTGGTTTTAATTGTTCATCTATTAGGCTAAATATACATATATTGATACTATTACTTTTTTCAGTGTGCAATAAATTTAAATTGTAGTCAATTAAAAATTCAATTAAAATATCAACCTTAAAAAAAAATAAAACCGAGGAATAACTCACCTCTGAACATCAGCTATAGCAAGCACCGGATTCAAACCTACACTTTTGATATAAGACACGAATTCTTCATCCTTCACAGGAGCTACCATAATTCTAACTTCTTCCCCAATCTTGGGCATAGCAGTCCAAAAATCATAGTATCCATCTTTACGTAAATCAGATAACATTTCCAAATGTACCTTAGAAACGGGTATCACTTTATAAACCTTGTAGTCATTATAATATTTATAAGCACTTGACAATGTAAATATGTTTAAAATAAAGTAAAATATAACCTGCATTTTGTCGCTTCAAAATTTAATGTTTAAACAAACACTGCAGCTACTGAAATGAGTAATTAGAAAATCCTTACCGTTATTATAAATAAATTAATTGTCAGTGAAATTGAAAATTGAATGCAACTTTATCTAAACCAATAGACTGTACCTATTCTTCGGAGATAAAAGATAAGATAAACAAAACCAGGTCTGGGATCTAACAATATAAACACAAACGTTTTAAAGTCAATACGTTTAATCTATACCTTCTTACAGATTAAATATCATAGCAATCACTAGTAGGATACCACTAATTTTCATTATATTTGCAGAACTATGATAGTATCCAAGGGCACGAGTTACTTTGTCAATCTCCACCAATGAGTCCATAAATTCTTCATTGTTGGGTATTATTTGTTCACTAGGTAACAGGAAACCATATTCACCGACGTCTCGAAATTCGTAAAGAAGTACAATGGGTACATGTGCTCCACCCTTGACCCAGTCAAAACCACTACCACCCACCGGATCTAAAAATAAATTTATGATAATACTAGCTGTTGCCTGCGACTCCATCCGCGTGGACTTTCATTTAAACTTTGACACCCCCTTCTCCCCTTTTAACCCTGTTTTCCAGTCAAAAAGTAGCCTATGTCCTTTCCCAGGCTCTAGACCATCTGTGTACCAAATTTCGTTCTAATCGGTTCAGTAGTTTTAGCGTGATAAAAGGACAGACAGACAGAATTACTTTCGCATTTATTATATTAGTATGGATTGTAATACGTAATTTTTATACGCTGAAAACCGTTATAAGGCATATAAGGTATGTATATCTTCTTTGTACTTGTAAAGTCATTTACACGATGTAAACGATTATAAGGGATTTCCAGATTGCATAATTAATGTAACAAAAATTTTATATTACCTGCCTTCCTAAATACTTAAGTAACATAGTTTTTCGTTTATCCATATGTGTCAGTGGTCGCTTCTAGACGAATGACGAACCTCTTGCTCAGTTGTCAGTTATAACGTAAAGAAACAAACCCTTAAAGACAAAAAAATATTAACTTTGCTGGATTTTCCCTTATATAAAAAAAATCTTTGACAAATAATTTAAATGAAAAAGATAGACATAATCAAAGAAATTTACTTTGTATATAATATAAATCAGTCAAATAATTTAATTATCACGATTTAGCAATTAATATCCTCGCTGGTTTACTTCAAAGAAACTTTCAAAAGGAAGCTGAGAAAATGGACATCGTTCAATAACCCGTAGCAAGTTTACTGAAATTAATTACAGTATAACAAAACCAGACTCGGTAAACAAAAAGATATATTTATTTTAAAAGAAAATTCGTTTTAAAAGTAATTAAAACCATTGAGTAAGAATCTTAAAACTGTTATATTATTTTTAGTAGTACTATACAACTTCTGTTATAGAAAATACCCATTCAATAGATAAAAACCTATAAGCTACTATAGGGTATTTTACGCCACTCTTCACAAATGACATATATCTTTATTTGATCAAAACTAGTAAACGGAATGGAAGAAATTTGATGAAAGTATTTATAGGTACAAGTTTCGATTGTCGCGACTGTTATACAATATTACATTAATACTGATTCCAGTATTTTTTTAAAGAACAAAACTGCTGTGTTCGGCCTTCAGTTTAATATTTGTTTAATACGTTACATTATTACTTATAAACGGTATGAAAAGATAATTATTTGATGTTTAACTATATAAAATAGATACAAAACATTCAAGCCGTGTTCGTGAAACATGCATTTTATGCAAAATTCCAAAAAAATACGTTCAATTAATATAACGTCTAGTCACTAGTCTCATCGTAATGCCCTCGGCCAATTCTTGTCCTAATCAAGGATGAAATTATTTATAGAAGATCGAATATTTTCAATTCAGACATCATTAAAAAACTTGTGATATTAAAAAAGGAGCTAAAGCACGTTTTTTAAAACACGATTTAAAATTCGATACCACGACTCCCATAAAAAAATATATATCGGTTTAAGATATACATTAGACATATCAATGCTAACGATACACATTTAACATTTCAAATATTTCTCGTTAAAACTCGAGTTGAGGAGGAATGTTGCAAGTCACGGAGCGGGGATATGGTGCTAGAAGGATTGTAATTCATCTACTGTAGTTTAAATGCGACCCCGTCGCCCTTGTCGTAGTGAGTAAAGAGGGTTTAATTACTCACAGTAGCGCCTTTAGAAACGGCCGTTCATTAGGCAATCCATACATGATACATTAATGGTTTCGGTGACAACGAAAACCATTAGCGAAATGCTCACTTATGTCAAGTCTGAAGTAAATAGATCGTATTTGTGCGAATTTTTTAATAAGTCTATTGAGACGTGGGACTTCATTTGACAAGACGATAAAATACATAAACGTTTCGTATTTTTATAATAGAATTGAAAAGGGGTTATCAATAAGATAAAAGACCGAGATACAGATGAAAATGAAAGTATAAAAAACAAAATTTCATCATAGTTAATATAGATATTTTACATAATAGAGACCAGTGACTCGTTTTCGCGTTTATTACAATCCCACTTTTCATATATTTATGGCGGCACTTTTACCACATTCAGTACATTTTTATGTGGTTATAGAAAGCTATATTAAACTTGCCTACCATATTCTTTAAGTCTTTACGAGCGGAGATTATCCATCTGAATTCCTTATTATTACGTAATAAAATTCCACACTGAATGCGCTGCCTCGATGTGATACGATAAATAATGTTTGAAGTGACAGGTTGAAATACACTATATACGATGGTTAGGAATTTAATCATTAGTTTTATTTGAGCTACAACATAATTCGAATAAAATATCGAATGTAATGTAATGTAGTGTAATGTTGTTGCTTAGCAAATCGTAACTATGTATTAGGTACAAATTGATTTAATTGTGTTTAAAAATATGTTGTCAATTTATCTCTGTTTATCATAACATAGTACTTAAATCTTTAAAACTACCAAACCAATTTTCATGCATTTACCTATATAATACATGCAAAAATGACAGTTAGACCTCGGGTCACGCTAGTTAAATTATAAAAGGCTGTCTAGAATTTTATTCATAAGATGAATTAATTGTCCTGATTATTTTTTAAGCGAAATGCAATTTTTACATAAGTGCATAAAGTTATGTCGTTAGAGACAAAGTAACTGAGTCTAAAGTTACTATCTTTTCTCTACATTTATAATATCTGCAAACTCGAAAGAAACTTTGTTAATTACTCACGTTAACCAAAAGTTAATGTAAAGTACAATCGAGTTTCACCAAAGTCACGTATCGCTGTAACCTAAATCTAAGTCATTGTAGAACTACGTAATTTATTTTTACACTTTAATAAATTTTTGAGGTGTCAAAGCCATAGTACCGTTATGCTGAACGGGTTCAACTCAGTCTCATATACCATCCCACAGAAAACATATAGTATTAGTCCGGGATCCCTGGTACATTTTTCCAATTAATTACTATCAAGCTAATTTTTGGTGAGTAGCTTTATTTTGATGAGACGCCCAATAATTTCCTATACCAAACTCAAGATTGTGGTAGCTAACAGAGGTAGCAAGGATAAAATATGTCGATTTGGTGATTAAAAAATATTTATTACTAACCGATTTTTCTTGTGTTATATCTCAAGATAATTGTCTAAATTACTTGAAAAAATATTTGTCCTACAAAATCTATGGTTTGATATAAAGTGTCCCCTCTTTCCAACATGTATCGATAACGAGGTCATCGTAAATTATTACTAACCAGCTGATTTTTATTTTTTACTTATCGGATTTATTAAAACCGACTACTTATTAAAACCGACGCGACGTCAAGTAATGGCATTTCATCAGAGAAGTTACGTTTTATCGTGTAAGTTGGAACACCGAAAGACTACTCTCTTCCTTTCCTCTTTTATTTAAAAAAATAACAGACTTTCAGTTAATAAAAAGTTAAGCCCTTTAATGACAAGAAATTTGAACCTATTGCATTTTAGGGGCATCTATGGGTGCATTATTTGCATAGATAATAACATCTAAATATATAAATGTTTCTTCTAATGCTTGTAGTCACTAAACTATTGAATTAAAATATGCAATATATTTTACCACCAAGTTTGTCTATTGACCACAGAATTGTTTATTTATAATAATACTGCTTTAATACACAACTATATTATAAAATAAGTATATTTTATTTTTAAAATACGAAAAACAACCCTAACAGAATTATTTTTTTAATAAAAAAATATGTTCCCAAAGCACAAGAATTTTAGTGAATTAAGCACCGCCAATTTTCGCACGCTCTTGATTATATTGTATTTTTACGTGCGGCGGCAAAATTGGGTCATAAATTTAAAAAAACATGAGTTTTTTCGATTACATTTGATTGTTGTCGTATGTTTTATTGTCAAAATTAGCCTCACGGGTGGGATGCTTTAAATTTTAATGTAGCTATAAATTTGAATATTATGTACCCAACTGCGTATTGGCATTTTGTAACACCCAGATGTGTTATGATGCGTTTTTAAAACCTTTAGCCTTATTATATTAATATTTTCAAATTCTTACCAAAGAATATGGATATACCTATATGTCGTTGTCGTCATAGATACTTATTTTTCCGTCGTCGCTTTATTGTAACTGTAACTCTTTATATATAACATGAATTTACCACTTCCTTTTTAAAAAAAAAATATTAAGACTTTTAATACACATTTTAAAGTTTCCTACGTACCTACTTCGTTCGTACGAAAGGTATTTGTACTGGAATTAATTTTATAAACTTCCTAGTACTCAACGCGTGATTGAGCCTTCCTCAGGGAAATACCTCATGTTCCCTCATTTTTCCAGTATAATAACCAGCACATATCAATGCGGCCCGCTAACTCATATATCAACGTCGAAATCTGTACGCAAAACAATACATTCTCTTATTGTAGTAAACGTACACACCTACGGACACACAAATGTAGAAAATAATTAAATTGTTATTTAGAATGAGTCTTTACTTAAGTTAATAATTACAACAATACGAAGAGGAATAGCTACTCAAGTACTCCGGCTACTCAAACTCTTATCTTTGGCATCAATTTATATCTATTACCCATTTTGCGAGAGTGCCAGGCAGGTGCCCGAGTGGTTATATAGCGAGTAAATTTGTTTACCAAGACCATAAAATGTTTCTTTAAGGTCTAGAGGATTTTAAGTAATTAATTATTGTCAACGTCTTCCTATCACGTAAGTTATTGCTTTAAAAGTTTATATTTGTCTATTTTAAAACTATTCTTTAGATATTATGCAGAAAATGTTGTTGTTGTAACAATAATACCTACTAAAATATGTTATTGAATGTTTCTTCCATTAGGCAAATCCAACAAAAGCTTTAACATTAATAAGGGGTTGAAAATTGGTTAATACGTACAAGTCTAACAAGGTGACTTTAATCCATTAACTAATTAAGCACACTTTACCAACTGACACATGCATGATTTAAAACACCTTTCTGTATAAATTATTACACCTCGCGTTCAAATTATTTATTTTATGAATTTATATAGGAAATGTGGCGGTACTAGGTACGTACAAAACGAATAAATATATTGTTCAAGTATTAGGTTTATAAAATACAGCAGTTTTCAAGTCATAGATTTGATTAAATTTAAATTTTAAAAAAATGTCTAAATCCTTATCTCTATGCTTAATACTTTTACTAAAAATGATTATAAAAAAACACAAACAATTAAAGTGGTATTTCATAAGCTCTTTTCGCAATAATGTAACAGCAGAAAACTTATTTGAATAAACATCACCCTATTGTGAACTCGCCATAAATATTACAAAGGAACTACGAAATAAATAATGCTTAGTAAGCAGTTTGATATTAGCCTGCGGACGGGTTTGTTCCGTAACAGATTCGCTAATAGAAATATAAATCTCAAAGTCGGATCCACGATTTATTAAACGACCCGTTTTTATCGGACATGTTCGTAACATAGAATTGTATTTATACGCATTGAATATTTATAAAATTGAAGTATTTTTTGTATTTCATGTTCAATTGACTATTGCGTGTTTCCAATTTTTGTTATTAGAATTGTGTATAGTTCATTATAAATATAAAACACAATCATGTTCATCACGCTAATTATACCCATTAATTAAATTTTTATTTAGATTTATTTGTCTCTAAGCACTCCACCGAGTACAATAAAAAAAAATGTAAAAAACCTTAAGTTCAATGGAAGCAACCGTAGGACACTAGTACATATAAAATAAAGGTATCAGTAGGTATAGTAACTTTTGTAAATGTAATTTTTGTGAGTAAACCTAAAACAATAGGTAAAATTTATCTAATGTTTCGTTTAAATCTTCTAAAAGCAACAACTAAGAGACATTTTAACAGTTGAGCTGGACTCTAATGACTTGGTGAAATGTTTATAGCCGTACTTTTAGAGCCGTTTTTTCAGAGCGAAACAACTCTAAAATATATCTATCTATCTACTCAATAAGGAACAACTAAGTTTGCTGTTTATTTGCTGGTTGCTTTTATACATACTTTATTGCACCTGGAACGCGTAAAATTTTCTTTTATTGCCTTAGCACTCCAGAAGATTATACCTACCTAATCGTTTAATTAGCACCATTGTCATTTAAAGTTTAAGCTCTTTATAGTTATACATCTACGAAAATTCTATCAAATAACTTGTGAGGTGAATTTTCCACGTACCTATGTTGTTGCTCTAGCAAAGACTGAAAATCTAAAAAGGAACCTATTTTCAATGTCCACAAGCGACCGATCCCCTCAATATAATGTTTACGTTCAATCAGTGGCAAGCTTTGACTTTGCACATCGGATTGTTATTTGTCCATGTAAGCGTAGTTAACATAATATAAACTGTACAGTAACGACGAAAATAAAAGAAAAGAAATATCCGAAATAACATTTGTGATATCTTTTTTTTTCGATGGACACAATTCATAATATAGATATTTTATGTTTTCTTCTGAATAACATTAAAAATAATTTAAAACAGCTAACACAGCAATGGAGTAGAAAAACAACGGCATCATTCGTTTTATTAATTTTTCCCTTATTATTTGCATAGTTTGATCCAATAAACTAAATAGCGATAGGCAATAATATTGTATTAAATAGATACGTTGTAAGCGCAAAATTTTGAAGCTGCAAAAACATCCTAATTAGGACGTCTTGTACGACGGTGCATTCACGCGCAACTGACAAAACTATCTCTTTTTTTCTTGTTGGTTTTATCATGTATCTATTTTCTATCGTTTTGACTACGTGATTTGTCCCATACATATCTTATATAATATACTAGCTATTGCTCGCGACTTCGTCCCCGTCGGATCTATTTCTATTATTATGTTATAGTGAGTCAATCTTAGGAGATAGACATATACTGTCGCGAACTTTTTTTTAGGTCATTTAAAGAGGAATAATTCTTTCATTCATATTTTTTTGAACCGTTTTCGCAGCGCACGCAAAGGAAGCCCTCAAAGATGAACAATTTTCCCCGTTTTTTCCACATTTTCCATTATATCTTCGCTCCTATTAGTCGCAGCGTGATGTTATGTAGCCTAAAGCCTTCCTCGATAAATTGTCTATTCAATTCAAAAAGAATTTTTCAATTCGAACCAGTAGTTCCTGAGATTAACGCGTTCAAACAAACAAACAAACAAACTCTTCAGCTTTATATTATATAAGTATAGATTGGATAAGATACAGTAAAACTAAGAATTATACATGTTTATTCCTTCTTCCTTTTTCAAAGGCCTACAACATATTCGTGAAGCTCCGTAACAACGAGCTTCTGAATCCTCAATTTCTCGAAAACGACAATTCTTGACAATTGAACACACAAATTCACTTCGCTAGATTAAAATCTTTCTCATCTAAATCTATACTAATATATAAAGAAGTAAAGTTTGTGTGTTTGCTAAATTGTAAGGGGTCTTTAAAAATTATTTCACCAATAGAAAGCCACATTATTGCTCAGTGTCATAGGCTACATACAAAAAGATTGTTAACATTATGCCCAACAAAGTGGGCACGGGTCCGCTAGTTTATTATTAGTAGGATTTCTCAACTACCCTACCCCCGGTAGTTGAGAAATCCTACTAATAATAAACTAGCTCTCTTTCGCAGGAGACCGACTGGGTGGATCCCCCACAGTGTCAGACATTCTACCGCCTGAACAGTGATGTGCGAATGTCACTGTGCTCCGGTCTGAAGGGCACTGTAGCCAGCGAGATTACTGGGCTAATGAGTCTTAACATCTGATGACTCAAAGTGGGGAGCGTCGGTGTAGTGCACCTGCCCGGAGTTGGGCTTTATAGCAAAGTTCCGGGTAGCACTGCATTGGCTATGGGCTGGCGTTACTCTTACCATCAGGAGTGCGTCCAGTTCGTCTCCCCTCTTCATATTATAAAAAATAAAAAAAAAATATATACAGTTTTGGCTTCACTTACGGCGGACCGATTGTTAGGGGCTATAAGTCTATGCGTTATACGTCTATGCCAGCGCGAACAAGAACAAGGCAAGAAACTTTATAGTTGGTCTTTTAAAATAAAAGATACAATTATTGTATATAATAAAAGTCAAAAGTATCTTTATTCAATTAGGCTACATATAGTAACACTTTTGAATCGTCATGGTATTACAAAACATTTACCACCCGATCAGAAGGCAGTTTCTGCAGAGAAGATCGGGCAAGAAACTCTGATAGTCGCTCTCTTTAAAATAAGAACATACAATTGTAAATATTATAAAAACTCGACCATTATAACATTTTTACATGAAAAAGGAGCCACGAGCGTTAAGAAATATAATTCCAAATATATGATTTCATCTGAGAATTCGTCTGTATTGAAATTAGTCTAATCTACTTGCACGCCAAATTCCAGCCGAATAACTGACTGGCTCTCAGCTCCCAATGGTTCGATGTCGACTAGTTGTATATATGCCAAGTCACGAACAATATCATAAGCGCGATTCAGAACTCGCACCATTAGTAGCAGTCATTACAAGCCAATGTTCAATATTTATACTATTATATATTTCAATAATTATACTAACACTACTAAATAATACTTATAAATTTATACCTTTGTCTAAAAGTTAGTGTCTGAGAAATTCGACGAGCAAATAAACATTGCAGGTGATATTTTCCTTTCAATGTGAAATGATGTTGATTTTACTCGCCATTTTAATAAAAATATGTTCATACATACACTTAAAGTTACAGCTGATAAAAAAAGTCGATTATTTTATTGTTCATAATACATGGATACGCGTTGATATCTTTTATACTAGGCGTTTTTACTTAAACAAAAATGTTATGTATGAATAGCTTTTCATGATATTTTTTAATAGTTTGTTATTAACATAATTCTTAACTTGATCACGTACTTGTCACGTATTTTTAAAGATCTAAGCATACATAGGGACAGACATACAGCGTTAAGCGACTAGGTTTTATATTGTCTACTAAGCTGATATGCCAAAATATAAGTATTTAAATAAATAACTATTAAGACTACTTCAAAAATTTCAAAATTCTAGTCAAGAAAAATATATTTTGAATCAACTAGGCTCTATATTAAATCAATTAGTCATGGTATTACAAAGCAATAATTTACCACCGGTTCGGAAGGCAGTTTCTACAGAGAAGAACTGGCTTACAACTCTGATAGCAAGAGAAATAGAAAAAAGAAGCAGAAGAAGATAAAGAAGACAATAGAACGTTGACCTAGCCTCTCCTTGGCTTTGTCTGTCGATATCTCAGACATAGCCTGTTAGAGGTTACGTTTTGTTCTCAAACTCAGCTATACAGCTATAGAAGAATAGAAGAAAGAAGTAAGAGTAAAGAAGAGTTATTTGAAGACATTTGAAAGAAGACAGCATGTTTATTTCTCTTCTTATTCGCGTGTCTTATTTAGGATTTAGGAGGTCGAGCATTACCTTTGTCTATTTCAATTTTGGAAACTGTTGTTCTAAAGGTCGATTTTTTGCTTTTTCCTAACAAGTGGTGAAGATTTTTGGGCCAAGATATGAGTTTATGACCAACTCTCTTTCTTGCCATTTAGCCTCGTATTACACTTGTATCTCTTGTGTTTAGAAAATGGGTCTTTAAAAAAGAAAAGTATGTATATGTAATTTATATCTATGTGTTTAATTTTTTTTTATATTGGTGATTAAGGTTTCATTTGAAAGTCCACGCGAACGGATTCTTCTTCTTTATTTAACTAGGTACTAGCTGTTGCTCGGAACTTCGTCCCCGTCGGATCTATTTCTATTATTATGGTATAGTGAGTCAATCTTAGAAGATAGACATATACTGTCGCGGACTTTGTTTTAGGTCATTTAAAGAGTAATAATTCTTTCATACATATTATTTTTGTATCTTGAACCGTTTTCGCAGCGCACGCAAAG
>DWAJ01000859.1:0-27328 GCA_018238005.1 Eurema mandarina
AAAAAAAAAAAAAAAGATATACCGTGTTTTGTATCATTTTAAAGCGCTTCACTTGTACATTGCGAATATATATATATTACTAGCATATTTTGCTTGTGACTTTACCTGTATTCATGGGGTACTTTTATACTTTTGCAGCGTCGTTTTTTGTCGTAGTTGGGTTTTAGTTTTTTTACTTTATCTTGTTATATAAACGATTATAAAGTTTGTTGGGCACAGATTTTATACTTTTTAAAATATATTAAATAAATTAAAATGTTTATAAAATTTCAAATTGTGTTGCATGGAACTTAAAATCGAGAATTTTCTCATTATACACTCGAGTAATAGTTTTTATTTTGGTATTATTAGTACCAATAGGATTAATTATGAATATAACATTATATATTTACGTATATAGTTGACACAATCTGTTTGGTGAGGCCCGAGGTGGAGGTAATGCCACGAGTGATGGGGTTTGTACAAACATACATGCACAAATGTTATGACGCCGCGTCCGGCCGGTAAAGCTTGACGCATGGCGACAGGACACACACACACACGACCACTGACACACACATACACTTACACACACGCGCGCAAGTTTAAGCTCTGCTGTTGACCTTGTGAAAAATTATTGCTAATTATGCATATTACGTACTGAATGCAATGTTCAATTTGTAGGGTCACCCGTAATGTACTGTTTAGATAAATACAAGTAAACCGATTGACTACCTAATTAATATTATAATAATTAATGTAATGTTATGATCTCATTGTGGAAATCAAGAAAAGATTTTTTGTTGAACAACTTCTTAATAATACCTAAATAATATAACGTTACTAACCATAACTTATACAGTGACAAGGACTAAGGATAACTCATACAGTATGTGTGTGTGTGTGTGTGTGTGTTGAGTGAACACTACAAATCTATGAATTCACGTCACACACCGGGCGCGCGATTTAACGAACACGGTACCCCAAAATCCACGAAATATTGTCTTTTTGAAACATTTGCAGGATAGTTATTTGATTGCGATATACAACTACTACTATCGTCACTGATAGATAAATTAAAATTAGAAATTTTAAAAACAGACAGACAGAGCTGCGGGAGCTATAATGACACCGACAGATAGACAGACAGACAGACGCCCCTCTTTTTGTGTAGGGGTTAAAAATAGGTGGTACCGATTGATTTGTAACACCGTGAGGTCGCGGGCGCGGTGCGGCGCCGCCCTTACCGCCGCATGCAATGTCGTCGTCGCCCTCCATTTCCTTACTTTGTGCAATATATTGTGAAAGTAATCACATACAAATTATTCGCCGGATACGACGGAAAATTTGAAACATTACCTTGTATTCCTGTTTACAGCTCGCATGCAGGCATGTATAACGATCCGTCTTTGGTTTATTGTGATTGTATTTGGCACTCCTTTTAATAGTACCTATAGGATAGGGATGAAATCATTTTATTGTATAATATTTTAGAAAGCAAGCCACTTTTTTAAAGAGATGATACCAAAACATTATCCATCATGAAATTACAACAAAAAAAAATATCAAACAGTATCTTTAAATTTGTTACTTGAAAAATAGTTCAATAATAGTAACATACTAGGTCTACTTAAAGCTTGAGTCGATGCACGTATATATATCTTAATAACATGTTTGTATGACGGGATTTAGACAAGTAATTAATTAATGATTTATCAAAGTCGGTGGCAACAACTATCAATGAATGTACCGAAAGTTAAGGTAGAACATTTAAAGCTGACAAACGACAAACTATTAAAATCAACATGAAATGTGGACCGCGCGCTATCGGCCGCTATCGGCCGCTATCGGCCAGTATCGGGCTATCGGCTATCGGTGAGCAAAACAATAAGTATGGCGTTTGTAATGGAACGCAGCGAGGCCGTCACAAATCACGGCACCGGTAATTGAGCCCGCCACTGAAATAATATGCATCGTGCACCGCTCGTCGTGCCCACTACCCACTGCACAGGTAGGTAATCTTGATGAAAGATATCTATGATCACTGCCAAATTTCATTTTGCTATTTGAATAAATTCAGGACAAATGATAAAAAAGGTACGGTATACGTATAGCTATTTGTCATGGAAATGTCAACGGAAAATTGAAAATGACGGCAGTCGGTCACTCACCACCTTTTACTCAGTTGTCTTTTACTACGAGCTACGAGTAGGTACTACTTATTCCTCCTACACAACAACAAGACTAATTAAACGGTTGAAGGTAAAATAAATAAGTAAAACATCAATAAGGCAATAGAAAGGTAAGGTTATTGTTAAAATATAGCAATCTTTTCTCTCTCTCTAACCGTCGGACGTTTCGACTAACCGAATAAAAAACATACGCTCTGCACGCATCGCTCGGCTAGTTCACGAATAACATTGACGCTTTAATTGCTTTTCCTTTTAAAATATTTTTGTTATAAATTGATAACGCGCGCTTAATAGAGCTATCTGTTATTTATAGCTTCAATTTCATTGACGTTTTATTTAGCGAACAGCGCGCTACCAATAATAACCCTATGAAGCGTACCTAAGTTTTCTTTTATTCGCTTTTTATATCATAATATTCAATGCTTATTTTTCAGAGCCCTCAATAGGGTTTAAATAACTTGTTAAGAATTAATTTAATACTCACTTAAATCAGAATGATACATATAGTACAAATTTGAAAGCTCAACAGAAGATTCAACAATCCACAATTGACCCGAGCACAGCATATCTGACGGAGGGGTCGAGCAACCCAACAGATGGCCGTAAGCCGCGCCGATTATTGCCATCGCTGGGCTCAGGACTCAGGGCTCAGGGCTCGGAGCTAAGGGGTCAGACACCACGAGACGTGACTCATTTATTCTACACTCGAGTAAGTAGAGGGTTAACTATTGAACGGTTTTCTTTTCATTATTAATTAAACTAAAAATGTAATTTAAGATTTAAATACTATATCACGTCATGTTAATATGTTAAGATGAAAATAATAAGGTGTGTTAGACTAATAAAATCGGTACACACGGTAAACACACACACACACACACATCTTACAAAACAATTAATATCGTATAGGAAAGAATATCAATAATGAATAATAAAGCCTAGCAGGATGCTTCAATCGGTCGGAGTCAATACACATGAGAGGCTTTCGCGGTATTGTTGGCAATGACCTTATCGTTTCATATTTATCAGAGCTCTGCCCCGCAACATTTAACAACCGCTCATTATCGAATGTTTTCCTATCTGATACATTGTGTACTACGGGTATAAAGTGGCTTGGCAAAATACTGATAAGTTTTCCACATAACTCTAAAAAAATTCTGAAATTCCTTCAATACAATTGTTTTATGTTGCTTCTTTGTAGATATGCAATCCTTTATAACCCACGCGCGCCGCAGCGCATCTCTCTTCATGTTCGTTTACAAAATAGCAAACGGCTGTAAATGTTTAAACTGCGCAATCAAGCAACAATACAGCTTCAGTGGGTATCATCACGTCGGTGCATGCAGGGCGCGCGCAGTACAGAGTGGCTGCCGGGCGCCGGGCGCCGGGCGGCGTGCGGCGTGCTCCGGGCCATACATCTCCGCGAGATCGCCGGCTCCTCGGCACCCTCACACCACCCCCCGCCCCACTAGCCGCACCCCGCAACCCCCTATCGCACTCATCGCGCTCATTACCAACAAACGCACCTTGAATTTAAGATTACCTTTGTCTATTCTGCTCCATACATCGGCAGGTACCCGCGTACACGCGCACGAACACCGCCATCATAAATATCTTCATCGCATTAAACTTTTAATTATGAACGCTGCGGCAAGAGCGGAATGAAATATAAGCTCATTAATTTATATCACTTAAATTAATTATGATAAAACTTTGCATTTTTAATTAGCGCCAACTACGAGTATAGCACGTGTGTGCATCCAATGTTGTATTCACTTAATTTATAAATATTACTCAATGCCTGTTGTTTTTGCGTCTAAGTCATCTTTCTGATTACCTCGTATCAAAAAGTTTGAATTCAGAAAAGCGTTTAATAAGCCTAAAATATTAACGTCAATAAGTTAATAAGCGAACCACGCCAAGTTATGGTATAGGTATGTAGCGATTCCAGTTCAAGAGTATCGTCACTGCATAATAATGTGCGAGTTAAACTTATATGGAATGTCACTCGTCACTCACTCGATGAGCACTGAGCGGTCCCTCCGACCTTCTGCGTAATACAGGACACTCACTGCTGCGAGTGCAGGATTTTATACATGGAGTACGAATATCCGGCCTTTGTACCACTATAGTGGAAGCGTAGCTATTGCCTTAGGGTTACAACTAGCATGATATCGGCTGCCCAACAAATCTCTAGATCTCAAGTCAGCTCTTTCATTATTATTTAAGCCCTCATACAGTCGGGATTACTTAACTTTACTACTACATGTACAAAGAAAAATAGATAATAATTCAAGGCAGTAACATACTCTCACTAACTTGAGCAAAAAAACTCCAAACGAACAACTCGAGTGGTCGGCGTATATAAAGACACGAGTACGAGGTGGCGGCGGAAAGTTTTTGCTCCACGTTATTAATGAGGCGTTCGTCTCAATCGGCCGCAGATTTACGACGAGCCCGCGGATTTATCACTAGTTTTTACACAGGTCTGGTCTCGCGACCGCAGACCGCGGAGAGGTGCACTCGACGAGGGAACATCGCATTAGACGCCGTTTATTTAGTGTTCAGCTTTTACAACGGGCACAACATTCCGGAAAGTTACAAGGTGCTGATCGGTCATTCTTATAGTTCTACTAACAAAATATATATGTAATACAACATTTTAAAGGTAAGTCTTAGTTAACATCGAGGACAATAATAATTTGAAGCAGGTATATTACTAAAGGGCAATGATATTCTTACTACAATTTGCTGTAATACTAAGCTAGTGTTACACCACAACGTACGCTTTAATATTAGATATAATTATATTATTAATTCTCTTAGTAATTAATGATTTAATATTAAATACCTATTAAGAGTACAATAGCGAATGTGGCTTTTATCTTAACTGTTTGCTAGTGAACGGCGTGTATCGGCTGCTGTAGGTACTGCAATAACAATAAACAAGTGTTAGCCGGCGGCGCCGCGCGCCCCCCGCGCCCCCCTCGCTTCCTTTGCGAAATTGCGATCCCTTCATATTTTTATTTCATTACAGTTGTGAAATTCATCCGCGACATTGTTGCCAATTGTTATTTTTATCCCAGTTACACTTTGTGCTGTAAGGCTGTTACATGATCTTGTAATCTAAGTACCTACTGTGTTTTCGCTCTCTTTTTGTTTACGTTGAGCAACAAGACAAGAGCCGGCCTGAGAAATGTGTGCAATTGTGAGCTAATAGCTGGCATTCCGCGAGGGGCCGCCGGCGTCCTCGTGTCAGCGAGCTGTGTCTTCTTACTGTGTTCACTTGTACACTTGAACACGTGTGTCACAATATACACATATATCTCTATTTAAAGAACTTGATAATACTAACTTAAGACATAGTGTCTTGTAAGGGGTAATCTGCTGATGCTGATTAAAGATTATTTTACTACATAATATTTGTAAGAAAAGGACATGGAAAACGATCCGGTTACTCGGTTCAAACCGCAAAGGTTAAGAGCATTCTAATAGCTTCCTAAAATCTACGGCTAAACTTGTATTGAGAACTACTCGTATTAAATGGAAATCAAATACTTGAGATCTCTAGTTAAACCGGCACAAAGCAATAAATCTAATCCTAATTATGTAACGAGTTGGCATTCCGGCGCCCCACCCGGCCGGCCGGCCCCGGTCAACCCTTCAACGCGACTAAGCCGTCTTTAAGGCCGTGTTACTTTAATGAGAAGCTTTACAGAGATCCTATCGAATGCGAATGCTATTTCATTATAATTATTATTTTGGTGCGAGACTACATCCTCAAAAGTAATATCTAAAAAATGCGCGAATAAATAAACGTTGGACGGATATTTTTTCACGAGCGAAGCTATTAGAAGATGACGTTGGTACAGAAATGGTTCATTTTTATTTCTAAAGTGATATTCATTCGAATTGAAAGCGCTCCGAGTGTTACAGCGAATTCAGGCGCAAAAACTTGAAGAGAATTCACGTTGTTTGACGATAATATTTTGTCGACAATATTTTTCGGGAACTTAATCAAATGCTCAAAGGGTCGCTCGCTCCGAATATCCTTAAAGCGATTACGCCTACTTCTGCGGTACGATCAAATGTATAACATTTCAATATAAAATACTGTAACGGTATTTATTATTTAATTGGCACAGGGCCGATCGCGAACCCTTTTCACAAGTGATTACAGTACTCTAAAACCTTCATTTTCCATTTAAAAATGTGAATAACGAACATTTTTCTGAGGAAGAAATATTTCGTGTTACATATGGATTCATTTTGAAATGTATGTCTATACATTTCAATAAGCTATGTGTGTAAGATTGCTGTGTTGGAGCGGGAAGGCGCAATAAGGGCTGAACAAACAGAAGAAATGAAAAACACGTGGGCGCCGCGGTGGGCGCGCGCGCATTTGCATGTCAAAGAGTCTACGCCTGACACCTAGGGCTGCCTCCGGGACGGATTTAGCCGGTATCGCTTGGCTTTTTTTGATACCGCCCGGTCAAGCTTTCAAGTGTTTGACTCTGCGTTCAATAAAACCAAAAGAGAATTTTGAATTTTAACTTTTTACTTGTAAAACATCAATTATTTACGCCTAACTATTGAACTAAATAGTATATTTTTATTCCTTTGGAATTTCGAATTTAAAATTTTCGTAATACTAACCTTAAAAAAGAAATTATTTAGCAATGTGATTACATTATTATTCTAATTTTATATTGTTCATATTTATATTATATGTTTATAGGTATGAAATAGGTGTATTGTGACAAATTTTAAACACACATTAAAACTTGAAATAGTATCACTTCTTAGTATGACGTTAACTTGTAAAAGTTAACTACTGGCGTTAGGCCAGCCGACTGCCAGCGGACTGGCAGCCAGCGGGCATTGCAGCGAGCT
This sequence comes from Eurema mandarina, assembly GCA_018238005.1. Taxonomy (NCBI): domain Eukaryota; kingdom Metazoa; phylum Arthropoda; class Insecta; order Lepidoptera; family Pieridae; genus Eurema; species Eurema mandarina. The sequence continues at coordinate 7,065 of DWAJ01000859.1, forward strand.
AGTAGGAGCTACGAATGTATTCCCATCTCCCGGGGCAGGTGGCAGGTGGCAAGGTGGCGAAGTCGCTACACACGGCGCGTCGATTCATTAGAATGCCGCGATCGGCCCGCACAGTGCACAGTACACACGACTCACACCTCACACCTCACACCTCATACATTGCATGAGATTCAATTTTATCAATTTATTGCATTTTTATATGCACTGTGTACGTTATCAAGCTAACTCAATGGTGGTAGGAACTAACTATGTACATTAGTACATTTCTTAGAATGTGAAGTGACATCGTAGCGGGTGATATCTAGCTAGATCTGCTGAACCCACAAAGGAAATAATTTTATTCATCGACAGCGATATTATTTTTTTGTTTTAAATGTGCTTCATATTTAGCTAAAATATCGAAGAATCGGGATCGTCGGCAGTTTCGGCCACAGAATTATACTAAGTATTGCTACAAAGCTGTGAGTTATTTAGCTCACAGAACGTTTAAACGTTAAAAATAATATCTTCGTAAGCCAAAGTTGCAGGTGCACCGGCATCCAATAGCGTTGAAGTAACTCAACGTTTTATCCAGATACTTTGCGTGCAGACTGCTGACCACAGGAAAGGACGGTAAGCGGGGATAAGGGTAAGCGGACACGAGCGACCAGTGGCCTGAAACCTGCGACTCGTCGCCGAGCCCCTTGCTTTGCAATACACACATTGTATCGAGCGAACTTGAGCATGCACTCTACATAATAATTTTGAAAGGGTATTACGCACATAAACAAAACACAGATTTCATTACATTTCTTTAAAAATATACTGATATAGTTAGGTATACTTTAATGTATGGTCTTATCGCTTCGTTATTATATGTATGTAATAACATAAATTTTGTATTTGCTGCAATAGAATTTTGTGTAACATAACTATTATTTACACAAAACATGAGAGACGCATAACTCAATTCAATATCTAAATATCTCGCATTAAGCACAAAGCTGCAGCCTACAAACGTTTCTAGTATGAAAAATGCGACAATAGAGATATCACAGAGCAGCCCGCGCCAGACGCATCGCGGAGCCATTGAGCGAGCGTAGCGCCGCACCCAGCCGTGAAACCGCGCGCTACTCTGTGCGACCTACATACGTTCGTTGCAATAGAATAAATACAGTACACATTACACAGCCTGCACGCCGAGTGACCTAATTTAGAACACTCCGTGAAAGCACGAGCGATATAATGACTTGTTGCTTGCTACACTCAACCACAATTGCTACTCTTCTGAAGACTTTCAAGCCTGGCACAATTTTGAGCTTCTAATAAAATAGTTTTAACGTTTACATAACATTTAAAATTCATAAAAACTATGTTTACATATGTCTAAAACTAAACATAACACTCGAAGGATGTAATACCTCATTAAACGGAGCGTGATCCGCAACTATAAACTACGGTTAGATTTGAGAGGCATTATCCATGAAACATCTTCAAATGGGCAAATGATTCCGCAGCGCTCCCATTAGGCGGCCGGAGCCGGCCCAATATCGACACTCGCTCACTCGTCGCTGCGATGCCGATAATGAAGCCGGCCCACAAAGCTAGTCTCCCTTCACAAGCCGGCGCTCCTCAAACTGGACCCCACGCGTCCGATCGCTACGACCTCTCTTACGTGAGGTACTAGCGATCGACACTCATGGACTGTCCACCATGCAAGCAGAACATCACTGTCCAGTAAAACAGTTGATTGCAAAAATGCGATCAAGGAATAAAAAAAATAAACTAAGATGACAACAAGCTTAGAACTATCCATATATCATTCGAATGCAACTGTTATTACAGCTGGTCTCAACAAACATTTAAACAAGTCAAGTATAATTATGTTGATAATTCCGTGTGTTTCTGGCAAAGGTTAGGTAAACATAAAATCCCCATAAAAAATGTCAGTTTGACAAACGCTGGCAGTTGCTCGCTTTCCATTCGTTAGCACGAAACTATAATAGCTTTAAATTCATACTTTTTGTTACAAATGCAGTGAAATTGCTCGCGATTGTCGATTCATCGGTTTCGACTTACACTTATCTCCACGGAGTATTTTCTATTCTGCCATACAGGCACCTCATTGTTGTGTCGCAAGTTTACTAACAGTTATACAGGAGCTCGTATAATATTATAAGAAAACCATTATAATTAATATAAGGGAGCTCGGAGCATCTACATCCACAAATCAATGAAAAACAACTACTATCCATTAAAATTTCAAACAGCACTTAAAAACAGTCAGAGAAGAGAAAACTCGTTATGCGCTTTATGTAGCTGAATTTTTTGTGAGACGTTTTAAAGTTACACGCTCGGTGTGTGTGTGTGTGTGTGTGCTTGCTCATTAAACAGCTGCACATTGGAAATGAACTAAAAATATAATGGAGCTTACTTTTTAACTGTTGGTAACTCGGCTAACTTCGCGCTAACGGGAATTTAATTTTTAAGTTTTACTCGCTTCCAACATAACTTCAAGTTCTTCGAAAATTACTAGTTAAAATGTTCGCTAATCAACTTGCGCAGTTTGTGTATAAAATGCTTTTGAATATTTTACAAATAGTTCCGCATCTCGACCGCCTCGTAATGTCATCTGCACACCGCACCGCACCGCACCGCACCGCACAATTTTGTAAAAACTATAACAATTGTGGAAAATTAGAAACTATGAATACACTATATATATTTACACACTATACTCGTGCACGAAAGCACGCCGAAGACAGCGTTATATTATATGAAAAACTGCCATGCCATGTCTATAAAGATAATATATAATAAACAGCCGGAACATTTGAAAAGTATAGAAATAAAAAAATTTAAAACAGAGCTTTACGTGTGGTTGACTCAAAAAAACTATTATTCGATTAATGAATCCTTAATATGATAGCTATTTTTAATAATTAAATTTGACATTACATACTTATTGACATAACATTTAGCCTTTTAGTATTTTATTAACATAACTTTTTATAATGTATAATTGCAATAATGTAATTTAATATAAAATAACAATGTTTTATCCAGAATTATGATTGTGTGGAGCTTGTTGCTTACCAATGTATGGGTTGTTTTAGCAATAAATGATTATTATTATTATTTAAAACTTTATTTACAGAAATAGTACAATAATACGATGAGAGGCGTCGTGTATTTCGCCATCGCCTGAGAGTGCGGACTGCGGGGTGCATAATGATTAATGAAGTACATTGTGACATTTTCCACTTTAAATGACATTTGATAACATCCTGAATATTTATTACTAACAAAAAAGCTTTATGCGTTGAACCAACATTTAAAATGTGTTTCAGCAACCATTACGTATACTGAATGTTAAAGACAAAGTGTTACTTTACATAAGTGTTGGTTAGTTAAGAGATAACGATTAATCTATATGAGACAATACAAAAGACAAACAAATGATAGCTTCTACTATTGACTCGGCTGCACGGCGCGCGCCGCACGTCACTGATAGGAAATAAAATATTCGTCGGTTGATATATATATAATTAATTGACGGGTCGTGTTCGGGCGCGAGCGGTCACCTCATTATAAATCGTAGCCGATACTTTCATTTCATTATATCTTATTATCTATGTTTTCATCAATACTTTTTCTTTTAAAAGAGTTCGAATGCTATCCATTCGAGCAGGGAAAATTCGAGCTTCAAAATTATTAGTTCTATCGTAGCGATTTAAATTCAATTTAGATTGAACGAGTTCACGTTACATATGTGTTTATAGGATTGTTAGTACTTTAATAACAATAATGATGTTTAGTTTACATTAAACGTGTTACAAACGCGCTAAATGCACTTCCCCTCGCCTCCCGCGCCCGCCCCCGCGCCGGTGCACGCACGTCGACCTACTTCGACATATTTAATGACGTCAAATTACCGCCACGGCCGCAGAAAACCTTTTTAAATACATGTTTTTCATTAATTAAGTAAAATTTAAGCCAGTTTTGAAGCTCGACGTCCCGTCGCGCGCCGTACTGCTGTCAACTGTAGATTTCATATTTAATTTCGACCTTGTACTCGTATCTCAGATACGAGTACAAATCGTAAATGGATGAACAAATCATAATTCAACAAACATTTATAAGGAAAGCTACAATTATGTCCGAGTCCGAGTGGTCCGTCGGTGTGTCGCTGTGTCGGTGTGTCGGTGTGCACGCGATGACTGTAGCGCCGCGCGACGTCCTTTTTCTTTGACGCCTCAACCGCACACGAATAAGCCACAGCCGGCTTAATTCCAGCGACTAAATTAATTTCATATGGAAATACAATGGCGCAGGTTTCCCGCGTTTTTTGTAATTCACAATGCTTACGTAACTTAAACTTTGAAATTATTTAACGCGTCTGGTTTGGTTAACGATTCAATTTGAATTAACTAAACCAAAATGTCTTAAGCAGCGACTTTTCGCTGTCGTTTCGCTGCGTGCTTCTGGGAGTTGCCCCTCCATAAAACATAAAAGTAATACGGGCTACTGAGAGATCCGTATCTAAGATAATAATTACATTTTTCGAAATGCATCTGAAGCACTTTCTTATAATATGTTTTTTTTCTTATTTTTATGCACTCTCTCAGAGGTTTGATATTTTCACCAATTATTCTCAGCCCCCCAGGCAGCCATGATTGTTGGTGAATAGTAAGTTACAGGTGAGCTAACAAAAGCGGTGAAATCCTCGTTGCTAATGCGATCCTAGGTCCTGCGCGAGCTAGTTAGCACAATTACCCTGATCTTGCGCCCCGAGCGCCCCGGCCGCCCCGGCGACCCGACGACCCGACACAAGGAATTATTGAGCACCTCGTCTCCCGGCCTATTATTTAATCGATAGAATAACGTATCGCTCACTCATAATTGCTTCTTGTTTATTCACGCGTAAATTCGATTATTTCGCTGTTAACATTGTCATTTCGATTAAATGTCTCTTTGTTGATTAACGACTTTTGTAGCGCAAATATTGTTTCACGAATAAGGTTAAATACATTTCGACTTCCCTCATCTATTTTATTTTGATAAAGATAAATTATCTGCTTCAAATTTGTAATCAAACGGAGCGAGCCCCGTCACCGGGCGCAACACAATACAATTATCACATCGAGCTTGAACCTTTTGTGTCGTCCACGGCTGTCATCGACTATCGACTATCGAGCTGCTATCGATACCGATGACAACCTTCCTTATGTCAATCAATCTCAGTAATTGCGTTAAAGACGGATCAAATTGGTTGTGCTATTTTGTCTCGAAGTCCTGGAGCTATCTGCATAATGAACGAATATAAACTGGAGCCGAAACAGATAGACCAAGTTAAGTGAAGTTTCTTGGGACAAGTCGGCGCTCGCCACGACGCGGCTACATTTAGACTTGCAGATATCTACAAATCTAAGCTGGATTTACGGAAACTGTCGAACTATTTGTTTTCAATCGATGACAACCACTTTGCCTTGATCGGTTCGATCGTGATTATGCAACCTATAACTCTTTAACTTTTAAAATTATAAACAATTTTTTTTAGTATTATTACTTTAAGAGGGACTAGCTAAGCTCCCTTGTTCCCCGTCACTCTTATTGGCACCTTTATAATAATTAAGATCATAAACAACAAAATAACATGCAGTCGCTTTCGAAATTATGCTAATAGTTAATCATCATTTAACATTGCACAACATGTATCAAAGTGATGTGTGTAGTATTTACGAGTGCGCCTGTATACCTTCAAACATAGTAGTTGTGTTTAATCGCGAAGGCCTCACGAGCGACTGCAAACGCAGCTGAAAGCATTCCTCACATATGTTTACATGTAATATTATGTTTTAGATAAATAATGCGACGGTCTAGGGCAGGCGACGTGCGACGTGCGACGTGCGGCGTGCGGCGTGCGGCGTGCGGCGTGCGGCGTGCGGCGTGCGGCGTGCGGCGTGCTCGTCAGGTACCTCCCGGCTCCTGATGCTTCATGCTCTGTTCAAACATACTTAGCTGGACTAGCGAGTCGCGGATTAGCGGTGAGCTCACGCTGATCACTCGCGTCCGCTGTGTTATTATATGAAGGCCACAATACACTTGTTGTAAAGTTCGAATGAGAAGAAAATGGTGATGCAACTTACTTAATTTTATCTTTATTTATCACATTTTTATTAAACCTTATAATATATCATGCTAACGGCACCAATTTGACACAATAAGAGGTATCTAGCGTTTCATTTGAAGCAACCTTTATTTTAGTAACACTTAAAACAGCAGCTGAAGACAAATACACCTGCAACCGTGAACACGGCGCCACATGCGCGTGACACGTCGTGACACCACGCGTGACACCGGGTGTGACACCGCGCGTGACACCTGGCGTGACACCGCGTGACGCCGCGTCACGAACACGCGGCTCGGCGCTAATGTAGCTGTTGCCTAACTTTAACCGAAATACGAATATACACTCCGGGGAAATTCGAGACGAGGATAATTCGCAAATGTTGAATGAACATTATCTTTCTTTAGCTTTGCACAACGGCGACTAATTCGAATATTGAAGATGTTCATACAAAATAGCTAGAAACTGCTTTCAGAGTAACAACATTGGTTGAGAACGTCTCATGATTAATCAAAGGAAATCCCTAATTTAGTTAAGGGATATGATATCTAGAACTAGTGTGATTACATTCAGACAAGGATTACACCACAGTTTATTTCTTTAATTCTCCTATGTACGATACATAGCAGCTCACTAATCTTTATGTGAGCGAATACGTAATTTCTTGCTACATACAACATACAACATACAATATTATTCACCATTTAGTTAATACACGAGTAAACGTAATCACGTCGGAGCTCCAGTAACAATGTAGCTACTCAGAAATGTACCAAATGGTGAGACTGCCCGCCCATTCATTATTTATTACATCCAGCACTGAGGAACAGTTGCCTTAATTAAATTACCGCTCATTACATATGTATTGTGGCGGGACGCGGGCCCGGCGAGGCCTTCTCTAACAGTATTGTTTGTGAAGACTCTCGCCGTTCCTCCTTTCACTTCTCACGCTACGTCGTACATTGCTGTTTGTCTGACATTACGCTGCATAGCATTACGAATAAAAAGGCGATGTACACGTTGACGACAAAAAGTCGTCGTGCTTCCTTTGTGACAAAGGATATTATAAAGACAATAAAATTCATTTCTATCTTACAAATGTTTCCATTAGTCAACTCGGAGACGGTGAAAATGTCTTTGTCATCGCCTACAATTGCTGTAAAACATTCTGCTGATAATGTTTTAGCAAATTAGATGTTTGTTTAGAGTAGCTGCTGTACGTACTGTTTGTACTTGAGTTTTTTCTATCACTCAAATTAAATATTATGTTTAGCTGCATTCATTACGTGTTCGAAGTCATATTGCAATTCGAACGTAATTTTAAAAATAAGAAGCCATAAAAACAGGTAGACAGACTCTGAATTACCTGTACTTCAACAAATTGCTACGGCTTATTACAAAATCACGCAGGGAGACGTGCACTGTGCAGCTTGCACCTCGTCGTTGATCGCCGACCTTATGTTACAATTTTGTAGAGTGTTATCGCTAATGTGTTAATCAGTATTCTTGTCGTCGGTTTCGTGTAATTGCTTTCACATGATCGCGCGCCGCGCTGTTTCCCTCGCTTACATTTCTTTGCCTGACTAAATGATATTTGTTTCGGCTATATTACAAGCTATTTTATCTATCATCTCGTTCCTATTTAAATATTTTAATATATATGACTCTAATGCCCTACTATCTAGTAAATTTGTCTAAGAGTTTAATCTTCCATCAGCTTCATCATATATAAGCTCGCGCCAAAATACGCCTGCATATTTGCCTTGAGAAAAATGGATGCGCTCCGTGCATCGCCTTAGAAGAAGGTTTTACGCAAAGATCTTAGTTAAGAAGCTTACGAAATCCATCTCGTGCGGGCTGGAAGCAATATTCAGCTTTATCCTCTTCACGGCCGCAAACTGTCACTTTGTGAACTATTATTTTATATAGGTACTTATAACGCGACGGTTGTAGCTGCCCGTCCTGGTAGCGCCGGCAAATGACACAGATACTCAAATGAATAAATGTTTCTCTTAAACAATGCCATATAGTTTAATCTATACATATAATAAAAACGTAACGAGTCGCTGTCTGTACATTGAAGATACATGAGAAAAAATATTACAGGAGATTTTTGGAATTATTGTCAGTTTGTCTGTTTGTTTGTGCACGCTTATCTCAGAAACGGCTTATCCTATCTAGATGGGGTTTTCAATTATATATTTTGGTAAGCTTAACTTAACATTTAGTGTTTAAGACATGTCAATCGGTTAATAAATAAAAGAGTTATGGCAATTTAAAGAATCACGTTGAACTTGCTGAACGTTTGTTGGCGCGGGTTAGGCATTTTCAAAAATGCTGCCCAAAGTCACTTTTCTACGCGGGCGAAGTCGCTGGCACAGCTAGTCTCCAATATATATGTTTCACAAACTTAATACATTGATATATATTTTATAGGGCAAATAAAGCAACTTACTTTATATTATTGCAATTTACTTCATCATTGATCTATAAATATAAGTTTTTTTACATAATTGTATTACTAGTTACGATAGAAACGCAGTGTTGGACGGCGTGAGTTGCCTAACTAGTAACTAGTACGAGAGGGCAGCGCCCGCCACCTCCTCGCGGACACAGCGATAACAGATACCATCGCGATCAACGCAACAACTCACAACGAGCATTACGCGCCCCCGCATCCCCTGCCGCACCGCCCCGCCGCCCGCAGCTCATTGAGAAACTAACAACAGTACTAAATAAATGATGACGGTTATTAAATCTGCGAGCGATTACCGTCCCCGCCGCCCCGCGCCCCGCGCGCCGCCGACCCACTTAAATATTATATTAACGAGCCTTCACGGAGCCAGCACAGCTCAGGGTAATTGCTGGAGCTGTGTGGAGTTAGAGAGAGATGTGTATGATCGTGGGCTCGCGACACTGCACGTGGCGCTAGTCTCGGTGCTCCGCCTGCCCGGGGGCTCACACTTGACGACACACAGCAATTTAAGTATTTCGATGTTCACTTTAACACGGACCACTGTACAACCTTATTTTAAGCACATCATTATTTTAATAATAATTTTACACGTTCTTTTGATTACCAACGTGATTATAATTGCAGTTAAATTTGTTCACAATCTGAATTTTAGTCTGTCATACAAAACTTTGGTAAATTACGAGTCTTTAATGTTATATATACTCGTATAAGGTATATTGCCGAGAGCCAGATTGCGCGTCCCCGCTCATTGTACTCCGCGACGTTTGCCGCACACAACATTTACATACACATTAGACTGTACTAATTACACAGTTATAAAATTAAGCTAAACTTTCACCTCTAACATTTGTCGCGTATTTTCCCAACAATACAAAAGTTAGAGGCGGTTCGTGGCTCGAGTCGTACTCTATAGTCTATACAGCAAACACACTGCACACTGCACACATAAAGATACTGCATAGCTCGAATTGCTGGTAGCTCGGTAACTGGTCTCAAATATTCGGGAAGGCCGAACGGTAAAGTATAAAACTAGCCAATTATTGTTCGCAGTGTAGAAGAATACCATCATCCTAAAATGGGCCGGTACACACACTTGCCGAGTAGCCGCCGACAATGTCTACAAAAACCGTAGATTAAGTTTAATGAATTCAGAAATGGAAAGCAGCAGGTGTGTGCGGCCGGCGGGCGGCGGCGTCGTCATCGCAGTGGCGCAGCATCACGGGAGCCGCACGAGTGAGCCCGATAGTTATCTAATTTGCAAGCGGTTTAGCGCTGAGCGCGGCGCTTTGTCAAAGCGCCCAAATTGAGCCCCAATTGATGCCTGAAATATACCCGTGATAGCCGGCTACCACTACACGCTACACGCTACACGCTACACGCTACACGCTACAGCGACACGCACAAAACTGCAGCCCGCCCGCGCCCCCCGCGCCGCCCGCCTACCGCACACGACACACTAACCGATTTGTAGCGTCTCATTACTTCATTGTCTTATCTTTATGATAAGGTTAAAGTACCGCGTAACGAGGGAATTTAGCGGTAACAACTTGAAATGAACAGAACATACTCGACACTTATAAATTAGTTATAGCTCGGCTTTAGGTTAGTGGTAATTTGTGTGTGGTATTTTATTTCTGATTTGTAAAAATAAATGTGTACAAACATTACAGTATGTATGTAGTAATAAGGAACCCAAAGTGAACACATGTGCACATTCACCTCCGGGTGGGTGTGTGTGTATGTGTGTATGTATGCGGGTGTGTGGGTGTGGACGCGCTAATCAACGTAATAAAAGCCATTCCTAAGCCGAGCAGCTCCCGACAGTTTAAAAGTTCCACCAAATCAATTGCAGTTTCCTCTAGCCGCAAATAAAAGCTATCGGATCGCAGGGGATAATGGCCCTTAGCGCGACGTCTTAGACAACAAAACGACGGAGCCCGGACGCCCAAAACACGAGCGGAATAAAAAGTGAGAAGTCGGCAAAAGTGTTCGTTGTTTGAAGATAAAAGCGGGCGCATTGTCGGTGGATCGCGAGGGGAAGCCGCGCTTCAGATCAAAGGCTTTTGTTGTGGATTAACAAGCCCGCGTTAAATTATATGGGCGACCGCTCACCGCCCGGGCCGGCCCAGCGCGCGCGCCGCGAATGCCTGCCCCGATAAGGAAAAGGAATAACTACCAAATAATTGTCTAAATACTGTTACTTCGATCTTTCCTATACATGTACAAATAGCTTCTAGCAAATTTGCATTAGTGTATCCCTACGCATTGGAATCGCTAAATATTGACTCTAAACTTCAGTTTCAAGCCTCATTATTACATTTGTAAACGACTAGCTAAGAGCTAAGAGGTAATTTAGCTGCAGCGCAGCACCATGTGCGAATATAAAAGAAACGTTTCGCAATGAAAGGCAACGGGCCGGCTCCGGGCACGTTACAGCTGCGCGATAGTTTCGTGGAAATCTTTTTTCTTTACTTTTTGGGATGTTTAGTTTAATCTTAATTAAAAAGTGGGCACATCGGTGCAGTAGCCGGTGGAGCGCTGCACGGAGCCGCGCGGATGGCAGCCGGGACGCGAGTTTAATTACTGCCACTGCATTACCGGATCTCGACTCGAATATTATGAATAATCTTGGTATTATTTCGTGAAAGTAGATATTACGTTTTAATTAAACGAGACATCTGTTGTTGTGGAATATGTAGCATGATAACGGAGGCAGAAGATTTTTTATCGGATATACAAATAAGCTATAGAGCTCGAAAGGAAAAAGTGGACCAGTGGTCCAGTGGTGGCCAGACCAGACCGCGGGACGGATCTTATCAAAAAGGTCGCTCTATATTGAAACTATTGCATAGCTTCCATCGCGGTCCTTGAGCGTGGAGAGTCCAAAAATTACGTAACGAAAATCCTATATACCTATCCTATAACACCACCACTCCGACTCGCACAGCCGTGATACTTTTCAGTTTTTTTATCGGTCACTAGGCTCAAAGTGCAACTTGAATTGATATCAAAGAAAAAAACTGCATAAATAAAATATAATTATAATTGCATAAGTATTTTTATTTTTTATATATACTCAGGACTTATATCTAGATAATACATGCTTAGTCCTAGTAAAATTGGTGAATAATTGAGAACTAATAAACACGTCGCTTATTGCTAGCCCCTTGGAACACGATCTCCAACAACTCCTATCAAGTTGGGACTAGAACGGAGCCGACTGCTGACTCTAAGTCTGAGCTGGTCGGCCGTCGCTTGTTCATTAACAAGTCACATTACAATAGCGATCTCAAATCGAGATTTACATTAACACAATTACTCGCGATTAAGCCGGCTGTTCCTGGCCGGGGGCGGCGGGGCGCGAGGGGCGCGGGGACGCGGAACTTTGTCAATTATCCCACTTAAATATTGACCAAGGATTAATCTATTCATTGAGCCACGTTATATTTGGGCTCCGAGCGTGCTCTGGTTTTTGTGTGCCGAAATTTACATTTGATTTGGAATTGGCCTTTTTGAGATGAAACTCGGTGCCATTGTTCGCCCGAGGAGGAGCTCGTAAGCGCTTTTGTCGATCTGCCTTTGAGATGTTTCAATAGTAGGTATTTCATTTTGATTGCAAGTCGAACCCTCCATTGAGAGTTAGCTATACAAATCTGAATATCACTTCAGTCACACTGATAATTGGAAAATAATTTAACGGAAACACAAAAAATAAGAAAATGAAATGTTCTTTAATTGACTCATTGGACGTAGACCGACTGGCGGAACCGATAAATTAGTGAGAATTCCTATCAACAAACTTTTACGCAGCGTTCATAACAGATCGTGTAGAACATAAATCGTAATTTAGAGTAGTCGGGGTAGTCGGAGTAGTCGCAGTAGTCGGAGTAGTCGGAGTAGTCGGAGTAGTCCGGTGAAAATGAAATAAGCTCCGCGCGCCGGTGCCGGTGCTCCCGAGCAAGGGACACAAGAAGTAGGGCAGCTCAGGCTCACGTATTTACATATAACCTATTTACTATTTACACTCATACATGTAGTGTTGCTTCCATTCCAAGCTAACTGATTATATTTCTCGGATATCGTTGTACCGCAGGCTCGAGTCATTATTACTACGCTTTATCTGTTTACGTTTTCTATCAACAACAGTTATTTAGGAAGCATCGTTTGGAATGGTTCATTCGTGGTGTGTCGAGTTATGGTGGACAGAAAAGAAAATAAATTATGTATAGTTGTATGCTGTCAATTTTAAGAATTGTGTATTTTATGTTCACTATAAAATTTTATTACGTCAGAAAATTTTATAAAACTCGGAAATAATTTAAAATTTTATTTCTGTAACAGATTTAAAATAAGAGTAGAATTTTGAAATGCTCAAAGTAAACTGCACATTTCAGATTTCCACGTAAAAGCAGGATTTGAAATGTAATCTTCGTTTTAAAAAGGACGACGGGAAGTATAACGTCAAACAGATCGCGAGCCACCCCCCGTGCGGCGCGGGGTGGGGGCGGCGGGGGAGGCGAGGGCGGTGACCAGGTACGAGTGTCACGGTAACGAGGCTCAAGGAGCTGGAGGCTTCGGCGTGCGGCGGCCACAACCTGCTAGTGCTGTCCACGCGACACGACCCGACACTACCCGCTACTACATGACACTATCTGATACTACGGCGCATACCAGCTCTTTGGACAACATATTGACACTAACACATTAAGAGCACTCTACGTTACGATGGCGTTGCAGCAGTGTTGTAGTTGCTCACAACTACAATTATTTCAACTTAAAAAGCTGAAGATCAAGCCGATTATATTAGCGAATTTCCCAGTTTAACATACCTATTAACGAATTATTATAAAAAGGACCACAATTTATTATTGGTGCTACACTTTTATCAATAAATAAATGTAGCATCGAAAGTTATCCAACAGCGCAGCGAGGGCGCGCCGCCCGCGCCACTCGAGTGCGACTGCATTCAATAAAAAGAATTGTGACGTACGATCCGCCGTAAATACTTCAAACATAAAACTATCAAAAGCGCTCTGAACCGCTGCCGATTTTGATGCCAGCTTTATACCATCATCGACAGTAAGTCAGTGCTGCTGATCCATGAAAAACATTACTAATATAATATTCCTGTTAGTGTTACGCTACATTTTTTTAAATCATTCTGATTGAAGTCTTCATTACAATTGTTTGAAACTTGTCACGCAGCATTACTCAAATATTATATCACACACGTGAAAAGATACGGTGACAAACAGCTGTGGAAAGGAATGCAAAGGAATAGCGCCTAATAACAGGTACAGTAAACTGTGCGCCTCGCGACATGAGAGGCGCCCCTGCGGGCTGCCACTGAGTCGATCTGCGTCGGACAACAAGTCAGTCGCGCTTAATGCATTATGAGCATACAAAAATGAGCAAAATTCGATCGTATCGAAAACAAAACTGAACAGTTAAATAATTTTAATGATTGCCATCAATGAATATGACACAGCTATATCGGGAGGGTGGTGGTGGCGTGCCGTGGCTCGCGAGGGAGCGGCGCGAACCTAATTACGCAATAAGTAACATACCCTCGCGTCACGCCTCGCACCGCCAGCACCATCGCGCCGGGCCGCCGGGAACCGGGCCCCACTCGCCCCGGCATGCCGTACCATTTCAATTTTGAAACAATTACATCGTATAAGTTGATGTTTTACACGTTTATCAAAATCTAATTTTTAGGTAGGAGGCTACTATCGAAGGACGTTTGCAACGCCGCGGGCCAAGTGGCCTTGAGCAAGCCGGACGCGGAAGTCGGGCGCGCGCGACCAGCGGGATGCGACACGCGACATGCACACTTAGCTACTTTTTATTAATTTAATATATACCTACAGCCTACAAAAGACTCTCTTTTTCTAATTTGTCTACATTAGCGCAGCCTGTAACCGCTAGACGATAATGATTGATGTCTATTCCCGCAGGACGAGGGTGCGCCGGCAATGGCTGACAGACCCGTAACTAATTGTCGCGTCGCCAATCATGCGATGTACCCCTTATCTGTACTAACGAGACGAATTCCTTTTCACCGCTTATCTGCACTTAGTGCTTGGAGTTACAATAAACTTTGATGAAAAATGTATGTAGAATGTGAATAAGCATTAAGTATAGTCCAGTTTCTATGATTATTTCAAAATAAAATAATTCGATTTTGCTTCATAATACCTCGATGAAACAAGCACTGTTGGTGGGGCGCGCGTGGACCCGTGCGCACACACGCGCACACACACACACGCGCGGGCCGGCTGCCGACATCTCCGATGTCGCGACAGATAGCTGGAGCACTCTTTGAGCGGATCACAGCGCGAATTATATCACTTACATCAGCGCCTCCAACCATATTCATAAGGTACCTATAGCGTATAACGTAAAGCCCTGCTCGGGCGATAATCGAGCTCATTGATAAGCCATTTGTGTACCGCTTTATTAGACATGGGAAAATACTATGATTCTAACAATAGAAAGAAATAATAATCAAAAGAGCTTTCCACTCGATCTAAATGTTAACTAAAAGCTATCTTTATTCAAGAGGACATTTCAAATTCAAAGCGTCTTTATTTCTAACTTATCAAAACTGTACAAAACAGAGTTGTTTTGTGTTTATAAAATTATTTAATTCCTTTTCACAAAAGATTAAATGATGATTCAGGCTATGAATTGTAACTTTCATTTTGCGGAACTATTATTCAATTTAATTAAAAATGCATTATTTTTGACCGACTTAAGATATAAACCTGTTGAGCTGTTGTAAAATATACCTTGCCACCTAAAGGCGTCCTCGTGTTATGGCGTTGTAACGCGTCGAGAGTTGCGGACGTGAAGGATGCACGATGCGCGATGGGCCGTGACCGCGACCGTCGCTACTTGGTGCTTAGTGCTGAGAGAGCAGGTGCCAGGTGCCAGGTGCCAGGTGCCCGGTGCCGCCCGCGGGCTGCGACAACTAACGCACTCAATCGCAAAAATATTTTCAAAACAAACAAATTCCAGATTATTTATAATCAAACCTTTTAATTATTCATTGATTGAAACCCTTTTAATTATTCTTTCGCAAAATGCTCAGTTTTAGTCATGTTGTCTGAGGGGCGAGGTGCGCGGGGCGCGGGGCGCGGGGCGCGGTGACCTACATGCATACTGCTCTGTTGACTTAAACATACCTTGATTTGATATGCCACGTTGCAATGCTTAGTTAGAACAAACTTAGTTCAGGTTTGGAAGACTACTTAACCTAAACGGTGTGTAATTAAGTTTGTAATACTAGTACAATAGTAGTAGGCATGCATGAATAATATAATCTGCAGAACTGATACTATAATAATTATAATACCCTCTTTATGTATGAATGTTGTATCGCTTATCGTTTTAATGTATATTCATTACTATGGTGCCTTCTTGTTGTAAAAGTGCAAATATCAGAGCTTCTTCCGAACCAGTGGTAATTTATTGTACCTACTTATTATGACGGCACAGTGTTGGCTGCTCGTGAGCTGCGTGCGGTATTCAGAAGTAAGTAGAGGACATTACAACAATTCTTTATATTTTTTAAATATTATCAGCCCATGTTCCTCCTTACATCCGTACCTGGCGAGAGAAGTCCCTTCATAATCGGTTCCGCCATTTAAAAGAAACTGTCCAAAATTGTAAGAATGTTATTTTTTAACTCCCGACGCAAAAGCGACGTAGTGTTATAAGCTTGATGTGTCTTTGTGAGTCAGTGTGTCTGTCTGAGGCAACGTATCTCTCAAACGGATATCACCAAAGGTATATCCGTCGAGAGTGTTCTCAGCAATTTTTTTTTTTATACTATGAAGCTATGTTTGGTGGAAATCGGTTCAGGTCGTCAAGGCCATCAGGTCGTTTGTGAGGTGTGATAGGAATGTTACACGCTCAGCTTGCGTTTTGTCGGAGGTTTATGTATTTCTAGTGTTGGGTATGTGCCGTATATATGGGAATGTATTCTACATTCCTATTTATCTAGTTTTATTTCAAAATTACAAACATACACTGCAATTGTGTTTATATTTATATGTATAGATCGAAATATAGCAGTCCTGTACAGTACAGTACAGTACAGTTTTCACGATCTCCTTCGGATCCATCGAGTGATCCACTATTCTATTCAATGTATGAAACAGCAATTACCTAATCCTGATCAGAACGAGGCTTCGGACAGTGCAGTGCGGTCGGCGAACAGTGCAGTGGGGTCGCATGATTCATATTTGCACTTGTCGAGCACTTGCGAGCTGTTGACAGTCGACAGTTGACACTGAGACAGTGAGACATTGACACTCCTTTATCTCACTTCAAGTGTAACGCACTAAGGTTTCGTCAACGTGTTATTTTTTTCTATTTAAGATTGTTGTGGTAGGTATATCTACTCCCGCGCGTCCCGACGGTCAACATTTCATAAACTTAACTGGTCGGCGCCTCACGAGTCACGTCACGCCGCCACTTCACGGCAGACGCTTTGCATTGAAGTACGCCTCTTCATTTTTGTAAAAATTAAATTTTCACATTACGTCCTGTTTCGCCGCCAACCCGACCTACGCCGAGTTCACTTATTACGACGTTATTTTGTTTTTAATTTACATCTTTGCCAATTTCATAATTTCCAACTATAATTGTTTAAACGTCTGCACTGAAGTTCTGTACAAAACCATACGTAAGGTAATAAGAGTTAAATGCAAGACAACAATACGCAGCTTGTGCTTACTGCAGTGTGGCTCGCGTCGGCTCCGAGAGATGTAAACAAATCAAACAACACGAAGGCGCACTCGAATCATAGCACGCTCGTAAACGGCTTCACACTCGGCGATTCCCCACTACCACTCGCCTCTCGCTACTTGCCTCTCGCCACTCGCCACTCGCCACTAGCAGCTGGCGCAGCACGAGACGCCATAAACCCTCTCGAGAGCTCACACTGTGCAGCGCCCACCGCGTACCGTATGTACTGATTATCGTTCAGAACACTAATAAAAAAAAAGAATTACTATATTAATACTTTTATCGAAGCTATTATGTAGCTCGAAAGTTATTTTTTTAATACTTTTCGCCTTTGTGTTTAACTATAGCTGCTTATCCTATCCTATATCCCTTGGCTCAATTGGTAGGAAAGGTATCCTGCCAATTGCGCTAAATAAATTTGCGACAACCGAGGAGTCGACAAAGAAAACAAATCATTTGAAATCCTAACTTTCATTCAATTTAAATAACAATTAAATCCCACGAAAAACACAGTCACTATAATTATAATATAAAGAAAACTATTGGTACAATTACTAAATGTTGATTAATAACTACAAATAATATGAATAGGACTTGGCTTCTATGAGATCTCAAAACTTTTTACGATGGAAAGACTGCATCCAGAGACTTGACATTTTTTTACATTTAATGTTTTTCGTGGGATCTCATTTATTTTTTTGTAAGTATATTTTCTTTTTTTAATACATTGAAATTATTATTTTCTTCTCTTTGCATGTATTCCTATTTATACAATTTAGTACTTAAACAACAAACTAAGTTAACAATGCAGTCTAAATCCATACACAATGTTCTTGCCGAACCGCAAATATCAAATTGTTTTCTATGGTATGGTATGGTATATTATTTTTTAAATGTTTTTATAATTTTTCCTTTATATGTATTTATTTTATTTATACCGGCTTATGATCTATCTTGGTGCAAAATTTGAAGCTTCTAGGACATCTCGAAGTGCCTTAGAATTCTGATGATCGGTGAGTGAGTCAGTCTGTCAGTGAGTGACAAAATTAAGAAATTTGACCCGTTGTAATTCTTAAACTTCTGGTTCAAATTGAATAAAATTTGAAATATATCGTGTATTTACAATGCTTGCATGGCTACTGAAAATTCAGTCTTCTAGTTTTATTCGCAACGAAGTTAAAGGGGGTCGAAAATGGCCTGAATTGTTTCGAGAAAGTATGGTACGACATGACGGGGGCTTTACCGTGCTCCCAGATAAACTAAGACTTAATGACAATATATATATAGAAAATAACTATTTCCGTCGAATGAGACAGCTATACAACCCGATACAACAGCATGACAGTAGGCGGGCGGCGGGCGGTGCGGGGCGGCGCGGGGCGGGGAGGAGTGCCGCCCGCGCCGAGGCGTAGAGCGGCGCTGACTCGCTAATTAACATGTCCCCTCGCTTTATCGAACCAATTTTTCTTTGTCATTCGAGGACTCGATAGCGCCTAAACGGAGCATTTTTGCGACGACGTCATTACTCGCTCCCGTCCCCCGCGCCATCCGTCTTCATATTTCTACGCTTAATTGGAGAATAAATAAAACACGGGATACTTTAAATGTTTTTATTCAGAAATTCGAGTTAACGTTAGTTAGTTACAAATTCATCCTAGCGTAAATGTAAAGGCGCGCTCTGAGCGCGCTCGGCGGCGTGCTCCCGCGAGCGGCGTGTTGTATAATTAATTATTTGTAATATAAACTATATGATACATGCGATCACCTCAGGTTGCACTCGTTATTGCTATAGAGTAGGCCGTGCGCGGCGCGCGCGCAGGGCCGATTTGACAACGTAAGTAACGTTCGCGTGGAACTACATATACATTCAGACTTCGAATTCAATATAGATAATGGCTTAGCTCACGCTAAATAAACTCTAGATATCAAAATATCATATAATGTAACAAGTCGGAGACGAATCGTTGCGACTCCGATTTGTTCGTATATTTACATTTTATAATACTTAAATTTATAAAATAATTTTAATAAATGACTAGAAAAACATTTGGCAGATTCTTGGCGATCAGTAGTCGAGCGACGCGACGACTCGCGCGATCGGAAACCTTACCTGTTCTATAATTCGTTTAGTTCTCTGTGATGTACATGTGTACATGTGTAATATGTTTAGGCATTTAAATATGGATACACAATTATACATATAAACAAACCGATGGATCGAAAGAATATCAGCCCTCGGGACGTATAACAGCGAAATAGAAAAACGTGGCAAATTAAAGTGTAAAAAATATTATTAAAATATACAGTACAATTCGACGACCGGAAACCGCGACACTGCGACACCGCGACACCTGCACATCGCGACACCGCGTGTAGGTGGCCAGAGAGCTGATATTTGTGAAACAGGCTCTCGAGACACTCGAGTGTAATCCTATAATAAAGAGACCCATTCCCTTAATCTATGTTACATATTCTATTAGAGCCGATATAAAAGTTTACCGCTTGAGACTGGAATAGTATGAGCATTACCGAGACTAAGCCGAAGTTATTAAATATGGTAATCAATATGACACACTGTCACTCGTGGGCGGCGGGCGGCGGGGGCGGGGTCGGACCAGCTCACACGCGGCGCACCGAGCATTGGGCACCGGACACTGGGCGCCGGACACCGGGCATCGAGCACGGAGCCAGTCGATGCACCCTACCAGCCACCGCCGAACTTAATTAACGCCGCATTCAAACTATCGTTAACTGATATTAATGCCGAGAACGAGAACAAATCGTCTGACATTACCGGCGTGATTAAAATTTAGTTTTATTCTCGAAACAATTCTGATAGCTGTTCGACGATTTTACATATCGGACGGCGTGTGTGGGGCGTGCGGTGCGAGCGGAGCGTGCGCGTCGTGCGGGGCGTGCGGGGCG
>DWAJ01000860.1:0-27316 GCA_018238005.1 Eurema mandarina
CACCCCGGCGGCGCCCCGCCCGCGCCCGCCGCCGCGCACTCGCTCGCCGCCTGGATGGCGCTGCGCCTGCTAGGCACGCCCCACTCGCGCGAAGGATGAATACCATCACGCTCATGTAAATATTTGTGGCCAAATTTTTGTTTTAGCTAGATATTTTAATGATATTTGAATTTTCATTTTTCGTGTATGCAGCCAGATAGAATAGAATGTTTAATTTTATAAGGTTTTATTGAATTTGAATAGTCTAAAATTAAATGCGTCTGGTTGAAATCCTTTAAACTAAAAAAAAATTGTATTTGATAAATAATTCAATGTAAGAAGGAGTGATTAATGAATTTTTGCTTTTGGCTGATATTTTTAACTAACTTAATCTGTTATGTAAAATTACTCAAGTTTTGTAAATAAACAATATTTCTCCAAAAACAATCAAAAACAAAATAAACACTACATAAAAACATGTGACCAATTAACCTCGTGGGTAAAGAATCTATAGTGTCTTTCAAAGGTTACATCACGATTGCATTATGAATACCGTGTGTGTAAATTATTTTTTCAAGCAAATATATTTATATTTATAAATGTCTTCGTATGTTAAGAAGCTATGGGAAAAGCTTTACGAGAATATTATATAATAATGACAATACTTTTGCTCAACACATTCCTCATACACTTGACTTCAACTTATTTCAATACATTTATTTATATAGGTAGTAAGATAATAAAATGGTTCTATACAACACAAATGGTGCTAAGTCGTGCTGCGGACGAAGTCCTTATTTTATTCACATTTCACTTTTGTGATCGTTACACATAGATTTTGTACAGAATATTTTTTACGTATTTTGATATTTGAATGACATTTAATATAATCTGTGGGACTTGAATATGACATGAACATCTATGGATACTCGACTATTATAAAATATCGTCTTAAACATTTTTATGTTTGTAAAATAGAATTTTTATTCAAAAAAATATATATAATGTATTACAGGTTATATTAATTGTCATTAAAACTTCTGTACTTAGCGTTAAGATAAAACGTCGAGTCATGCCATTAGGATAAGGTTATTGACCCTGTTCTTATTTATCGTATTGTTTATTTAAAAATCATATTTATTCAAAAAATTTCTGATATTTTCGGAATATTGGTGCTTGCCAAATTAACATATTTTTATTAAAAAGCAATTTAATAAAAGTAGAATTATTATGAAATTTGTAAAACGCTTCAATTGTGCTTATATTTTTGTAACACTATTCTATATTATATAGTAACTTATTAGATAGATATACAATCAATGGTATGCTATTAATGTGAAAAATAATATGTATCGCTTTCGATAGATTTAATTATTTTCTTATTAATATAAGTAAGCAATATTTTAATGTTGTAGTAATAAATAAATTATTAGAATTTAATTCTTATATCGTAATAAATTTATAGTAAGATAATGATTGTTGAAACACCAATGAATACAGTTATACTAAACAATTAATAATTTTAATGACTATTGCATTTATTCTGCATTTAATCAAGAACTTCTTGTGTCCTTTTGCTCAATATTATACATAATAACTTAATTTTATTTATATAAATAATTTAGAATAATTACTTTAGATGCTATCGTAATTCTAAGTAGATAAATAGTGTGTTTTGTACATGTATATATGGACTGGACCAGACTAAGATACATTGAATTAACATTGTTCGTTTTAAACAAAAGTCTATGTTGTTCCATTATATTATTTTATGATTTGAAATCTGACATAAAAGCTTATCTGATATGGGCTTATGGAATCTTCACTTAGAGAATAATTTTAAGAATTTTGTTAGTGGCATCTTTAATCAAGGTTGCCTTCATAAATATGGTTGCCGTTTGTCACAATGACAACCTCCCCTAAAATATTCCATACATTGAGTATGTCATCCAAAAATCATGCATTTATTTAATTTAATTAACTATTCGTAGGTTAAGTCGTGAAAAATTGTAAGTGCAATTTCTTATCTTTATCATTGACTATGTTGATAGGTTCTTTTACATACTTATATTTTATTGGTGGGATATGGTTGCGTATCGTATTTAAAAATAATTCATTATATTATTATTATGTATATTTTCATATGATATTTGTTAATTAAATTTTCATCTTTAAAATATAAACATGTTTATGAGTGATGACACTTGTTATTTTTTAAAATAAAATAATAATTATAAAATGAGGGTTGGCTTTTATTCTTTCAAATGCTTTACCATGATAACCAAACAGTAGAACCAATATAACATGTTACTATAAAATATGTTAAGGCATCAAAATGATTTATAAAAAAAGCGATTTAATTTTGCAGCTATTCTTAACCTGATTTTAGACAACCGGCAGAGTATAATATACAAAATAAGTGTTTGAGTTCTTTACGTTATACTTTTATTATACTTAGTTCAATATCTACTGAACCGCTTTATCGTCTTTTATTTTAATTTCAAACACAAAGCTAACGTTATTGGCTTTTATTATCATTCGGCAATGGTAGTCTCTATTCCAGAAACCCTACTAGGTCCCGAAGTATTTCAGCATCTGGATCTATGTGCAGAATATTATAAATAATGCAGTCAAATTGCCTTAAGCTTTAAACCCACTGACACAGTAACGACCGTAAGTACTATGATATAAACCTAGGACATAAGGTTGCCACCAATTTTCTATTTCCTATACTTTATGGGAAAGAGGCATGGCCATTTGCCCGCTGGCAATCGACATTTCTGAAGCCCTAAATATTTCAGAATCATACGTTTTGATGAAAGTTTATGAGCTGTTTTGATGGTATAAGTCCGTACTTATGTAGTGTGGTATACCTAAACTTATACCATTTTGGGCCATGCTTTCTGCTTGTTGAAACGTTTGATAGTTGTCTAATTACGATTGGTTGCTTTAAAATAGCCAAGTCTAGATGAGTAACGTTGAGGATTATCAATGAAGCATACATTTTATTTAACTTTTTTAATTATTTTTACTTTAATTATTTTATTTCACGTTATATTTTTAATTATTTGCAAAGATATGAATAGAGAAAATTACTCTCCACTCTGGTTTATTACTTAAATTTAAAACCTGGGACTAAAAGTTATACAATATATTGTTTAATTTAATGTTTGTATGATATAAACTTTACTTAGGGAATTCTTTATTAAGGGAAATAAGAAAGAAACCAAAAAAAACGATAACTTGTGAATATATTTTAATGCTACATTTGTTTAAGATATTGTACATCATTTCATACTGCAGTAAAACACAATAAAATATTAAAAATCAACACCGTACATCGATCACATTCGTTAAAAGAATACTCTGATGCACTCTGTACAATAAATTGTTACAACAAGGAGAAACGTAAAATAACATACATAGAAGAAGAGGTACTGAGGTGGTTCAAATAAATAATTTGTAAGTATGACTACAGAGTCTTAACTAAAATAAATAATATTAATACTAATGACAAGTTAATTTAAAGTAAGCTAGCGGTTCACCTACATACTATCGTTGTATAGCAAAATTTCCGTTGCCTCTATATCAAAAGCGTTCGACAAGAGGTAACAGAAAGTTGTACTTAAGGTATATTAATCACTATATTCGTTTAATTCACTCTATAATATAAATAATAAGTTTAAATGCATATTACTTGTACTGTCAATAAATAATGAAACTTATTTGCCGTTTCAATTTCTCATTCGTAGCCATGCAATCAATTAAGACCAAAATGGTGTTCTAATAAATTGCACATCTTATGTTGCTTTTATAATTAAATTACGTCATGTTTTTATTTATGACACTTGTGTATATTAAATCAAAACTTCATTGTATTCAAAAATTTTACATTCAAATACATAGCTTTTAATTTCTACAAGGTGCGATGAAAAACTTATCTATAAATTAAACTACTGGATACAAATTTGCGCTACTTAACATCCGGCGTATTGCTGCGCAAATATAGAAATAAATAAATCTATTGACACAGATTTAAATTTTTAGAATTTAGCTCTTAATGGCAGTTCTCAGGCGATTAATGGCATAAATTAATTACTGTTATATCCAATTGAGCACTCGTTTTACAGATGCAATAAAGCATTGTATTAGGCTTCACCTACATACTTCAGTCTCATCACACTAATATGTACAAAATTAAGTTAAAAGGGCTAAGTTACGAGTAAAATCGACTTTTTGAAATTACGTGAGGTCCAGCCGCTGGGTGCGGTCGAGTAATCGTGGTGATAGCAGCCGTTTTCTTCTTCAATTTTGAAATTGGACGAAGCTTGAAGAATAATACTGCTGATACCGCGCAAGAGCTTATTAAAGTAACGAGAAGAGCTCCGAGTGTAGCTGTAAAACCGGGTGTAGTCATGCAAACGAGGCCGGGTGTCGGAACGACTCTAGGTGCAGAGTTTTCTTCAGAAGAATCCATATTGAGATCACCCGCAGATACCACCCTAATTACCCTATTTACACCGACTTCCTTTTCTGGAGACGTCGCCCGCCTTTGCCTTCTTACTCTCCTTTCATCTCTCCTGACTTCCACTCCTACCGGATAAGAGTCAATCTGAGGCGGTCCATATTCTGCGTGTGGAGCTATCACATTAGAGCCATCGGAACATTGCTCTGGGCATCGGTATCTACATATCTGTATTGTACATTGGAAATGAACTTCCATCGAATCTGGGAATTTGAATGCTTGGAAGTGAGCATATGATAGGACGGATGCACTGGCTCCAAAGTTCTTTATTTTTGTAAACCTGGACATTAACTTTGGTCTGGTCACGCATCCTCGTCTGTCAACTAGTTGTATTGGAGCGCGTTGACCGTCGTGCGCCACACAATCTCTTACTAACATATCGAATTTAGCATCATCATCTTTAATAGCTAATACCATCGTCATAGTTTGACCTATTTTAACCAATCCAGATACTTCAGATGCCCAAGGTCCTTTACCAACTTGGATTTGCATCCAGCACCCAACATTATCGCCAGCGAAATCAGCTCTGACAACATCTAGCATGTCCACGGGGAAAGGTCTAAATGTCACAGCCTTTTCATACTGATCATGCCATGTGCAACGTAATTTTCTAGCTTGATCCCAAACCTCTTGCACTTGCGGGTCATATTGAATTACAATAACATTCTCGAAATATGTTCCAGCGGCTGCAACATCATTCCTGTATCTGGGATCGCCACTTCCTGCAGTCCCACAAGCATGAGCACCAATTTCGAACGACGCAGACGTTCTACCTAAGTTAGGTGGAAGGTGAACACATTGATGATTAGAATAATGCCCTTTCGAAAACACTATGCCAAAGAAAGGTTTATCGAAGCTGAGAAACACTCGCATAGCATTTTTTTCACATTTGACATCGAGCGAGACTATTTTAGGCATATCAGGTGCAGGGGCAGGCCAAACATCTCCTGCGGTACTGAAAACTTTATCGCTTGCTGAAGTTTGAGCATCAGCTGGAGGAGCTGCTGGCGGCGGGCCCCTAAAGCCGGGTCCAATGTCAGTCTTGTGGTGATTTACAGACGTTCCGAGGGCGAACGGCTTAGAGTGAATTGGATGATGGTTGGGAATTCTCGACATGCCTGAAAATATAGAAAAAAATCTCTAGTTATTTTTTATTTTATGAAAATTGTGTTAACACAGTTCTAACGGTGTATTTTACATATTTAAAGATGATAAGAGAAATATATTTAAAAACTTACTTATGGGGTGATGTGGCTGATGATGGGAAGGGTTTTGTCTCCTGTTGTGGGGTGGAGGGACCGGTGGAGGTGGCCCGTTATACGCGTGGCTCGGGGTTTCTCTCTCCGCTGACTCCATCGCCAGCTGATCGCTTGAAGGCTCAACAGCATTATTGGAGTCTGGACTGGGATTGCCTCCTCCGCCTCCATTTTCGTTCGATGATTGATCGCTTAGTGTTCCACTCTGAAAATGTTCAATACAACAAGCTATATTTTATATCGGAATTCAATGTAATATAAATTAGCTATGACTGCAATCTGTGGACAATGTTTTTGTATAAATGAGCAAATGAAAATCGATAAAACTACAATTTCTGTCAAATAATATCGTGGCTCGATAAAGAGATATTTTATTCTGTACGTCTGTCAGCTTTCACTAGTACGCGTAGGCAATGTTTAAAGTGTTATTTAATTCGACACACTGACCGTTTTACCTGTGTGCCGAGGTAACTAAATCGGAAGTTATGCGACAACACCCAGCACTTCTGGGTCGAACAGAATCTTGCTAGATGACTCTCGGATTCAAATTTTCTTGGGACAAAAATAGCAGCATGTGAAAGTTTCATATGAATATGTTTTACATTCGATTTAAATCATTTCTCATTCGACTGCTCTGTTTTTTCGAATATAATGATAAACTGGTTCCGCGGAGCAACGAGTTTACACTTGATCATTAATTATTTTTTGTTTTCACATTGAATAGTCGAATTTGGGTAGAGGTATTTGGGTGGTCCGTGTAAAATTATCTGGAAACTTTTACGCTGCCCAGAACCGGTCGATGAGTTTTCAATATCTAGCTTGTTATAGGCGTTGACGTATCTGCGCTCATATAAAACCATCAATGCTTTATACCTCTCATTTATTTAGCCTCGAGGCTCGAAATTAGAAAGTATTGGTATCTGGCCAAAGTATGTGTGTAAGTACGGGTTGTTTTATTTCTTCAATAAAGATTTATGAGCGGGCTTGTAAAGGTTCCTCCTCCGTGTCGACTGTCAAGCGCTGCAATTAGTCGAGATTGGAATCTGAATGGATCATGTAGGAAATTGATTCCTACAATCATCTACACGCATCGAGTTACGTAACCTTACAATATAAGAGAAAGTTCCGATGGGTTTCGGGCAATTACAAATTATTTGTAATGAAGATCTCATACCGATAAAGGAATGGATGCTTTATTCGTGACGTGTAATAATCGAGGAGGCGCTAGAAAAAATGCCTCGCCGTCAGACAGCTACGTTTAGTCTTACAATCATAAATAATTGTATTATATTCATAGCGTACATGTTCATAGCGTGGGATCTGTAAGGAAGTCTAAGGGTTTCAACACAGGCATCGCCGAAAGTATGTGCTATAGAAACTTGGTCGTGTGATCAAACGCAATACTACGATAAGATCCGCGTTGGGGAGTGGCTGTCAAGTGCAGTGTGTCAGCGCGCGGTCGTTGATCTTACCGGACTAATTTTACTTTCATTATGTTCGTATCACTGGCCCGAACGTCACAGCCTACGTTTGTCTTGTGATTTAGTACTTGTAGAACCTACAGCCCCGGGTGAAGGTTTTGAATACGATCGAAGAGAGATGACAAATTGCTTTATACATTGTAGGAATCTGTATATATTGTAAAGGTACAGTTTGGAAATAAATGTCCAATAAATCGAAAAAATACTACTGATGTTGAAAATAATATTGATGACGATAAGATACGTAGAAATGAAATGTTAAGTAAGAAAATTTCAAAATATACCTATTATTCTTACTGTACTATGTTTTGGTTTTTAAACTGACACCTACAGTTTAAAAACCAAAACAATAGGGACAAATGATTTTATAAGAATTTCCTACGTCTTTCAAATTAAGTCCATACAATAAACACCAACGGCACGTTCACGCAGTAAATAAAAGTGTTAGCACGTAAAATCAGGGTGCGGCGTGCAGTAGGACAATACCTAGAATGACGAGCAGGATTTCAAGTTCAATGTGTGTCGTCGCTGTAGGTCGCGGTGGCGGGAAAGCTGGCTTTTACTCTTAACGTACGCGACTCTCATCTATTGTCATCAATTGACGGTAGCTTGGTTGCTTCCCTTTGCATTGGACAAATGCCGACAGGCTTTTCATATAAATCAGTGCTTTACTTGCAGAATTTGAAAGTACTTTATGATACTTGCGAAGGTGCGTGTTAGTGGGGTAACATTATTAAGTTATAGACTTTTTTTGAGGATGAGCTTTTTACAAGCATTGAGTTTTAAATATATGTGTTCTTTAACACTACTTGAAGCTAGACATATAAACCGTAGATAGGTAGAAGGAGCTCATTACTCCAAAGAACTGCAATAAAATGTATGGCTACAAAATTTTCCAGGAATGTCTTCTTACTGCGTAGCATATGGGAGTTGTTTACAATGTTCGAGCCATGTACGTATAGTATAGTCTCCTAAGGGTAAGGTGTAAAAAGTATAGAGACGGAACTCGGCACGTCCGCGCTGGGCAGTAGGTCGGCGACCATATTAGGCGCCCTTACCTGATGACCGTATTCGATTCGATCTCATTTTATTTCCTCTGCAAGACACGCCCAGATGCTTTGTTCTTTTTTGTTGACTTGCAATACTTTGCGGTCTTGCAGGGATGCGAATAAATTAAAGTAAAGACCGTATATAAGTTAACAAACCCCATAAGTAAGTTTCATGCATCATATCTTCATAGCAGTATTTTTTAAGCTAATGAGTTGCTTCCAAAACCCTCAGGAAAGTGTCATAAGTAACACATTTTTACCATCATATAATATGTGATATTTAGTCCGTCCAAATAGTTACAAAGAAATATTTTTATTTAAAGTTTCCATTAAATAATATTCTCTTTTGATATCGGACCACCTCCCGATTTCCCGAGTAAACACGAGTTTAATTTATAACAATTAGGTAGGTATGACGTACATGGTTTTACAGAAACATTACAATGTTGTTTAGTGATAAACAGCAAAAAATGTACAACGGATGTCCCATACAGTTTACCGTGATTACTATGATTAAAGCGCATCCAATGAATTAATCTTAATCAGTATAATTTAGCGAAACTGCGTGATTTGCCGGCGCCAGTATGCTACTTATATGGACAGCCTGATTTATGTTGACTTTCAACTAGTTGTCTATATGGGATGTATGTGGATCGAGAGCTTCTTTAGTCTACGAGTTAATAAATAGTACTTGACGGACTGACTGTACGGAGTCAATAGGTATAAAACTTAATAGTACAATATCATTCAGGTATTTTGAGTCTAACCTCTATAAGCAGATTTTAATCTTCCTATGAAAGAATGCTCGTATATTGAAAACTAAACACATGTGGTAACACTACTCTGGACAGCTTATATTAAAGAAGAATTTAATGCCAGACATTGTCAGTTAAACGCCATTTATTAATACACGTCCAATACGTAGTTAGTTACAGATCATTGAAGCATAATACTTTCAGTTCCTATTAGAAAGGAAACGTGAAACAAATAGTAATATCGTCGATAGTAAATAATATTTATATAATATAAATAACGTTACCATGTGAAACACGAGAAGGATGACAAGAGCGGCGCCGCGCCTCAGCCGCATCGTGGATCTGCAAACAAAAAACAAATGTTCATAAATTTCCTCTTGAAAGTTTAAATGTTTGACTTTAACTAGAGAAAGTCTAAGCATATCGTATTCAAGCTTAAAATCACTCAAACAAACTGCTCTTGCAATATTTGTACGGGATGTAATTTAATAAGAAGTTATTTACATAACTTTCGTTTTTAGACAGGAGGCAAAGAAATTTGTATGTCAAAGTATAATAGATGCCCATCAAGCCAGAACTATTGGCTTCCATGATATGATGTTATAAACGACACGAAAGCCGTTTGCAATAACTGACGAAGTTAAAAATATATAGTTGTCATTCATAAATTTCCTAATAATTAAATAATGACACGCTCATCGAATAAAAACATGGAAATACATAAATTTTTGCCAACCCTACCTTTTCCATAGAACATAAAGCGATAATTTAACTGAAACGTATTATATGATACGTTTATACTGTATGGTCACATGGGACTCATTGTTACGATTCTAAACAAAAGTGTAAGGAATTTGAGACGTCAGTTTTCCCGCCCTAGTGCAAGTTCTCATTGCTCTTACCCACGAAACAAATAAATAAATTACGTCTATTGTACCTGGTGCCTTACTAACTTCGTTCTGCGATAATAACGGTTAATTGTGAATGCGAATTAATTATTTTGAAGACACGATTTTACTTTTTACGAAGCATTGTTCCATTTGGCATTGTTATGGCGAAGCAATTTATCATAGATGTGTTTTATTGCTTTTTAATACTGGATTATGGAACACGCCTTATCATCGTTTATCTTTTAGAATAAATTATAGCTTAAATATGTTATTTATTACGTGTTATTTTTAATGATAAATTGTCTGTGACTTTCTCAGGAATTGTTTCCTAGCAATATTTTTTTTGGTAAGTAAGCCTATAACAAAACGTAGTACCTAGAATTTATACATTGTTATGATTATACAATCTTTTTTGTTATAGATATTTAGTATTATATTTACAATTAGTTTGGAATACAAAATAAACTTTGCTAATTTTACAGTTACAGATATTTTCAATATTGTGCTAATTAAAATTTTGTTTCAATAACATAATAAATTTAATAATATTAAATATAATTTGTAAGAGAAACCTTCCTGACATGTACATCTGAAGTACCTATCTCGAATAATCTTTTCCCTGCAATAAGGGTTAGCGATCGAGAAATTCAGGGTCAAAGGCGAGTCTCGTTTCATGCATTCTAATCTGTGTAATGGGAAACGAAAACACTTTCTTCGGTTCTTCCTTCCTTTATATTTATATCGACATTTGTATATATTTTTTAAGAACACACATTCACACTACTGGTACATTTGTAACAAATTCACATTGAAAATCGTATCTTTATTAAGGTTTCATATAAAACTTTTTGTATATGGTAATATTGTCAACAACAAATTTAAGACCTAAAAACCCTACAATGACAGGCCACTTATAATTTTTTTTTCGATCAATCAAAACACGTAAAAGTAAATTTAAAAATCGAACGTAATTCAAAAACGTAGCTTATCAGAAATAAATGAAAGGGCGGCTCGTGCTTGTTAATACTAATTTTTTTATTTCGAATGGTTCTCAATTAAGACCTCATTTTAAACGTGTCAGCCGATTGTGAGAACAAAACGGTCGCCGCCTGCCAGAATTAATTGGCAGGAGTTGAAAAGTCGAAAGTAAAGACTAAAGACACGGGTGCACAGATTGGTTTTAATCAGCAAATATTTTGGGCGTTGGGCGGTCGGGAAGTGGGTCGGCGGGAGAAAGTGCCGGAACTCTTTGTAGATGTCCACTTTGATACTTTTTTGCTGTTTAACGCGTGTACCGCTCTTGTGTAATTACAGGGTGTGGACAGTTCTGATGAATTTGCTTGTACCAACTTGACCGGCTTTTATACGTAAAAATAGACGGTAAAAAGGCTGAGTTTGTTAAGTTTTAATGTAAAGAACAATGAAAATAAAATTTTCGAAAAATTCGAGTTGATTAATAAATTTTAACATGGTTTTTAAATTTGATATAAAGAAATTACGTTATTTTTAGCAGTTGAATACTAAAAGTTCACTCATTATAAAAATTTCAAATATTACAAAACGATATTTTTTTTCTATAAAGAATGTATAGTTTTACTAGAAGATTATTCTTCAAAGTATACAGAACAATAGTGTGAATCCTAGAAAATCGTTATCGTATATAATTATAATTAATACATATCACTATCTATAGAAAACCGTATTACGAATATTTATTACAAGCTGTTGCCCGAGACTCCTTCCGCATGTACTTTCATATAAACTTTGACCCCCCTTTCCCCCTTTTAACCCTTTTTTCCAGTTAAAAAAGTAGTTTATGTCCTTCCCTAGGCTTTAGACCATCTGTATACCAAATTTCGTTCTAATCGGTTCAGTATAGCGTGATGGAAAGACAGACAGAGTTACTTTCGCATTCATAATATTAGTTTGGATTACAATGAGATACGTCTATACCGATTATTTGTAAAGTCATATAGGCTCCAATGTCATAATCGTTGTAAGCTTTTGTAGAATATTAAGCCATTATTTCATAATACAATGTAAGAGTTATGAAGTCGTGGTTTAATGAGGTTCCGTCGATATGACGTACATACTAATGATATGAGTTACGTCTTCATGATTCAGATATAAATTGAGTCCCTGAATGTATTAGTGTTTATTTTTCCGTTATTACAAGTAAGTTTAAATGATGATTATTGGAAGAAAAATCTACTGGTATGGTAAGTAGATGGCAGATTAATTCCATATTGAAAAATAAAATCAAGCCAACCAAAGTGCGGGCAGAAAAAAATGTCCTAGAATAACTCTAGATATTACGTGAGTCCTTTTAAAATTTGAAGGAACATGAAATAATACATTTTACTTAATATTAATAAATAGGAATCATATACGGAAAAATCAGTGAAAAATTGTTATTTTAATATCTTCTAGTTTTAAGATTTTAGTTAAGTTAGTAGTTCGGGAAACACTATTTAAAATTTAAACTGGTTTACTCGCTTAAACTTATATGACACTAAATTTTATACAAAAACGACTTGTTAAATATACGGTAAGCCTTAATACCTTCTTAAAAAGGCGGTATTTACCTCTCACTTTCACTTGCTCTTGACCCAGTTAATGCTTATTGAAAATGTTATCATTACGGTAAAATTAATGTGGTATTAAATGCATTCTGAGACAAACTTTACTTTACTTTACGAGATTATCCACGTTTGAGTTCAGTGTCAATGACGTTTATTGACGATTTAATTTAATTTATATTAATACTGTAAACAGGAAATGTTTGTTAGTTTGTTACATTGTAGATATCTTAAAATCAAAAGAATTGACTTTGTAGTAATTTTAAAACTACTTCATTTTTTAATATGACAATAGTTATGAGTAAGTACTATCATAATAATTATAAAAATGGATTCTTAAAATTGGGTTCAAATTTACCTCGGGTGACTTCTTGAGACAATAAACAAATATTAGATATTGTCGTTAGTTAAAGTCAGCATCAAGTTTTCTTTACAAAAACCAAGGTAGGAAGTATTTTAAATCCATACCAATATTATAAATGTGAAAGTGTGTTTGTTTGTTTGTATGTCCTTCCTTCACGCCGTAGCTAAGCAATCAATCTACCTGATTTTTGGCATACAGTCTATTGAAAAGATGGAGAGTAACATACTTTTTAACTGGAAAAATGGTTTATAAGTGGGGTCAAAGTTTATAATATGAAAGTCCACGCGGAGGGAGTCGCGGCTAGTTTACTATAAAATGTACTCTTGTATAACAAGATTAGTTTAAAATCAAACAATCGGTTAGTACCAAATAGCTAATCACCTAAACTAACATAAGACTTTTCACAAAAGTATCACCTTACAACCAAAAAAAGACTACCTAAATCATGCAAGTAAACACTAGACACGCCACAGACGGCTAGGTTGTGTCTGAGTCTGAGTATTGCGGGGTCAACGACCGCCGATAGTGAGAGTACACGACAATGCGTATTCGGTGATTAAAACATCTATAAGTTATTTTAAAAGTACCATGGTTTTATTTTAACATTTTCATCTGTTTTTGATAATTTGTGTGCTATAATTTTAGATGAAATTTACATAATTTAAATGTCTAAAGTCTATTGTTTATTTATCTGAATCTAAATAATCTAAATAGAAAAGACAGTTTCTACATCGATTTCTATAAAATTTGGTCCCCATTAAATTTTTTATGTGATATTTTAATCATAGGTTTAAAATTAACCTTAGATAAATATTGAACTCTGACAGCTTATAAACCGTATCATAAAGCCAAACAAAACACTCCTAAAGTCTCAACGAAAGCGCTTTTTATTTACACTTTCTCCGAGTGACAATGAGAGGATTCGGAGGATACGAAAGAGAGAGGCAGCGAATGTTACAAACGTGAGAGTGAGACGGGTGAATGTCACGAACTTCAACTTGACAGATAAATTCGAAACGTGCGGATGGTCGATAACCCGATCGATTTGACGTCTAATTAGTGTACATATACAAATATCTTACGAATGAATGACATTTAAATTTGATATTGAATATTGATAAATATGATATTCTAAAAGTATGATGTATCATTGAGTACAGTTTTATAGAATAGTGACAGTGTAAGTAAGTTAAGATTGGGTAGTATTTCATGCTAAAACGACGAAATAGAAATATTGATTCCTTTAATTTATAATATAAAATAAGACCAAACAAATTAAAATCTTAATATATTCTATAGTGAGTAACTACACGGTGCGGCTATAGTTATTAATGAATAGATATAACTTTTGTTAACTTAGGAGAGCACATTGAAAATTTGTACGTAGCGAAATACTCTTCTATATCTCAGAAAATTGCTTAAAAATTTATAAGAAGATTAAAAATACATTTAAGAATATGGAAGCTACTTCGTGTCTGCTTTATCAAGCCAAAATGCTATTAGCGTGTGTTAATAAAATTCTTCTTCTTGTTAATAAAATTCATTTATTTATTGTTTGCAACTCCACGTTAGCAATCTTCAAAAACAAATGACAATCGCGTATCGAATCGAGTATCCCGATTCCCATATAGTAATGTCGTTCTTACAATCCCAGGAAACTAACAGTTATTGCTAATTACCGTAGACAATGAATAGCACAAGCACACATACACTGACATACACACACACATGCATATACATACGTTGGGAATCCGTAGTGTCGTAAACCTACTTCCAAGACCTGTTGGCACACATATGCAGGGTCATCTCCGGTGATTAAAAACACGTGTCGATATATCGTCCGAGACGTTGACAAGTAAGGAATGAGCGTATCCTGGATTCGTTTACTATTTCTAATTACGCTTGCTCATTACGTTTTAGCAACGATACAGTCTACCTACTTGGAGGAGTTCGGAAGACCACTACGGAATTTTTAATGTTAGTTTTTATTTTCCTTTACGAATTGCGTGGAAATCGAATGTACGGCCAGTCCTTCGAATAAGTTTTAAATCACCTTAAAATATCTTTATATGGAAAAATTGTATTATTTTATATTATTTTGTGTACATTTTTAAAATTATATTGATAACTGTAAATAAGTTATTATTCATTAGTATTGGAAAATATTAAGATTATATATTAAAGCTTTTGACTGTTTAAAAAAATTGTGTAGAATCAGAATTAGAAAATTTCTGCTTGGTGTTAGTCATTTGTTGCATAATAAAAGAGAATGCCATACTTATTTTTTTTAATATATTAATTCATTTTAGCATCTAAAAACGATCTATTACAATTTTTTCTACGACATTCCGCTGAATTTATTATTTTAAACGACGATTGAACATAATTCTCACGTAACGACGCTTATATTTTGCCAGTTTTAATACCTCTCACCGGGTTATGGATCTAAAGCTAATCTATCAAAGAAATCTATCGCATCTAGTCGAAATCGACGTCGATTGTGTTCGGAGTAGCTTCTGATAATCTTACAATCCTTCTGCTATTGATATTTTCTACAATTTCTACCGAATACATCGTGACATCTCATTAGAGCACGCTTCATAATTGAACACGAGGCGATCGTAGTAAAAACGAAAGTAGAATCGATCTAAAAATCGTTGTCTGAAACATCGAGTTTTCGTTCGTGGTCAGTCGGTCGAGACTTTCTCCGGCTAATTAGCGGCTATCAATGTTTTTACGGTGTTAATGTGCGATTCAATGTTTGTGCGAGTGTATTAGCCGATTGATTGATTCCTTATCTCTTTGGCGTATTATCGTTATTTCCTTTATTGGAGTAAGTATCATTGATTATAAAATTTTCGATTGCTCTTAAACGCAATGACTCCTTGTAACTTTACTTTGTAAGGTTGAATTATTTGTCATTATTTTGAAAGGACATCTACAAGATCATTAATTCTAGGATGGATTTTGCCTTTATTTTATTAAAAAGGCCATTAAGAGATAAATAAAATTAAAGTTGCTGTTTTTTCAATAGTATTTTATTTTTCAATTTGTTAATGTTTTTGTTCGAACGATTGACTAAATTGTTTGCGTCTGGATAATATTTGTAATCGCTAACAGTCCCAACAGTTCAATAATAATGTACTGACAAACATAGCATCAAGCTTCCATATGATTCCCAATAATTAGTTAAAATTATGACAAAAAACACGCTATATTAATTATATCGTGTGAACAGAACGGTTACCACGGGTTCTCATTAAAATTTCACGCAAAACACGACAATTGGGAGAAAATTTCAGTTGTGTGTGAACATATGTCCATAGTTATGCCATTGAGTAAACAAAAGACCGTTTGTATATGTCAATTAGAAGCTTCTATGATTCTTTCAACTCATCTCACTTTCTCTTTTATCTATTCAACAGTGCTTAAAGTTGATTGAATGAAAATTAAGCGTTAGATCAATTTTGAATAAAGTCTAATGGATGTCATTCTAGATAGGCACATCCTGCGCAGAATGTCATGTACATTTTTTAATTTAAGCACTATTCAAATGTCTAATTTTACATGGATGCCATTTGAGAAACACAAAAATACCGGTCAGCATACAATGAATAGCATTAGCATGATTTCTCTTACAGATAATTTGAATAATCAATATCTTTAGATAATCTTAACATTTTTAATTCGTATTCTATTGTTTATACATTTCTTTCTCTTTTCGAAGTGTAATATAATAGAATGCATGTAATGTTAAAGAATCTCAGTAATATAGGAACAAGTTCATTCATTGACTTGCTCGTGTTACAAAGTATATTGACGGCGTAATAAAAACAAGCAAAACTGTCCATCCCCACTTATGTGAAATGCTGAATCCCTTGCTATGAATCGAAAGAAAGCTGTCAACCAACTGGGCCTCCATTAAGAAAGGAAATACAACGCAATACTCGATCGAATTGTAGAAGTAGGGTTTCGCAACATTGTATGTAGTGACACAATTTTTTAAACTAATAGATTAGTTAGTTTTCAGTTTTTCATTACATTGAATTCCTACGTAACAATTTAATTGAATGCTTAATTATGTTGTTTATTCAAGCTGAAATGGTTCCTAATATAATAAATGAGATATTTTAAGAACAAAGAAAATATAACGGCTTACATACCCCTATGAGCAACTCGATATAATATAATACTTGCAAAGAAATATGACTTAAAATAAAAAGCATTTTCCGCAGATAAGTTTAAGTGGACGTTACCACTCATTACCAGAACTTTCCTTCCTCCGGTACACTTCACGCATAAACACACTTAACACATACGTGAAACATAATAAATGTTCACTCGGCTCAAATAAATCGCTAGCCTTAATGAATTATTTCAGGTAAAGAAGGTCACGGAGAAAATTATGATTATGATACTTAAAACTTTGAATAAATAAATTTCTTTACAAAAATATAGTTCCATTATATTAGGTCCGAGTATTTCATAACTTAATTATCCA
This sequence comes from Eurema mandarina, assembly GCA_018238005.1. Taxonomy (NCBI): domain Eukaryota; kingdom Metazoa; phylum Arthropoda; class Insecta; order Lepidoptera; family Pieridae; genus Eurema; species Eurema mandarina. Next base: position 17,380 of record DWAJ01000860.1, read on the forward strand.
TTAAAAAATTAAGAATATCTCCTAATAGTGCAAGAAATTCACTGACAAAGCTATTCATGTATAATTAAGTGATACGTTTTTTAATTATTATAACTGTCAACAGTCCTTAACTTGAATCAGGTATTTAAATAAAATATCCACATTCTTCGACACCATCTACCGGCTACTCCATTCAAACGTTAGTGTACACGCTTTTACCAAAGACAAATGTTATTAAAAAATGTTTCAGAAACATAGTTACAGTAAGTTAGTCGACAAGTCTCAGTTCCTCACTGAATGGAACTCAGACAGCAGTTCCCGTACTACCCTTGTATGGACGACTGCATCCAGGCTGCATAAACACGAAGATGTCAGCTGATGCCAGGTCAGACGGATCTAATTAAATCGATTCAGATTATCCGGCTACGTTACTTGGTATGCGAGGTATGTGGTTTTTTGGTCTGTACTGTATACCAACTCGTTTTGATTCTGTAAAGCTCCTTTGTAAACTTACTACGGGCCATTTCTTTGTATATGCTTATTCTATATGAGTAAGCAGAACATTGATATGTATTAATTATGAGCGGTCACTGTAACCCTTAAAATGCTGAATAAAGACAAAATAATCGTGTCAGGTTGTTTGTCCGCGATTGACTCCTAAACTACTGAACCGATTTTTAATTAAATTTGCACACCGTGTGCAGTTTGATCCAACTTAAAATATAGCTTACATCCCAATTTTGCCCCGGGAACGGCAACTACGCGGGTAAAACCGCGGGACACAGCTAGTATACATATATATATTATTCTTGCAGTAAGACTTCGTCTAATGTGATCGCATAAAAACGTCCAGAAAAAAAGCACGGACCTTAGGAGAAAGTTCTGGAAAAAACTGTGAGGCCCCGAGTATTGGAGTCCGGCGGAGATGAATTTCTCCCATTAACGTAACGATTAAACGATTAACCGAATGCCGACGTGTGCTCGACCACGTTTCCTGTTTACTTCACTCATCGCTTGTTTGCTGATCGCGACGTTTTTATGGTCCTTTTTATTGCATCTATCGCTTTCATGGACATATTTTACATAGCACGCGAGGTATTCAAATGATGAATTGCGGAAGATCCCTGTGGTGCTAATTTTATGCAGAAATGAAGACGCGTAGAACTTCATGCGTTTTCTTGGTCCTTTTAAGTTTCTATAGAGCAATTAGCTTGGCTTGTAAAGTCTTAATATTACTTAAATACATACACACTCATAAATACATGTACACACGTACAAATTGTTTTCCTATTAAATATTTCTTCTGTGTCAGCTTTATCATTTAAATTCCTAAATGAAATAAAGTTATGTTAAAAATTGTTAAGATAAGATATTCCACAAAAAGAAAGTATCATAGAAATTTGGCTAAACACGTAACTGTTAAACACATATTTTATTAGTTTTCTATATGACCTAGTAATATAGAAACAGGTAAGACAGTTATATGAAAAACTAACGAACTTGCCGATGCGGCACCGTTAAAATTTGCAAATCGAATCGATAGTTATTCCGTAATTGATTAGAATTATTCAATTCAAACATAACAGGCGGGAAATTGTGGTTAAATAATAAACTGAATTGTGAGAACATCCATGACTAATAAAATTAAAACAAATGTATGAAGTTTAAGGTAAGTTCTATTGTGTACCTAGTGTCAGTGTCAGAACGTACATTGTCTTATGTACCCACCTGCCGAAGTTCAATCAAATACATACATTAAATATTGTTTGAGTGAAACAGTTATAAGCAGGCATACATCCTCTTAATCTTCTGTATATATTATATTTGTAAGGAACCACCATACGAACTGTACCGTCTGTAAATCTAGTAAGATTATATTATACGTAATTTTAAAGATGCGTGTAATTCATATTTAAATAAGATAAAATCTGGAAGGTAGAAATTCTAATAAACATCGTCATAAATCATGCAATTTTGATGCCTTTTGCTAACATATGGCCCATTTATTGATTCGGTAATAGTTATTTTTTCAGACCGGACAATACTTTTCACGTTTTGGAACATAATACTTTAGCCAGTATGAGGTTAATGCTAATGATAACAGTGATATAATAAGCAAAATACTATACATTAAGAAGGTACAATTTTAAATCATAATCGTAATAGTCAAGACTGTAAGTGCTTAATAGGTACCCATACATTACTATTATTATGCAAGTAATCAAAACATCTACTCAAAGCCGTAAGGCGCAACAGTATTTATACTGTTATAATACATTTTTCTTTGAGTTTTCTATGAACAAGCATGTGTACTACTTTGTAGTATCAAAAATACTTCATATCAACAATGTTAGCCAATATACCGTACACTGCATTCATTGAGAAGCATTCAGTACCAATTACGAAATAATTTGAGGAAACTCAAAAAGAATCTCTTGATCATCGACCGGACTGTTTGACCTACATAGCTCGCGATTCGGTCTGAATGCAATGAAAAAATATTAAATGAAATATAATTCATATTTCGAGCAGATCTCTTTAGATAAGGGAAGCATAAATTTGGCGGTAAAATGCTGTTTTAACCATGAGCTTTAATTTAAACGAGTATCACTCGTCATGTTGGAAATAAAATAATAAATGAAATTTAAAATATTAATGTTATAGTTAAAATTAACGCCAGTCTTTCTAATAACATTTAACTTGATCAGTATTCTCAAATTTGATATTAGTTATGGCAATAGGAAAATGAACATACCGTTTGAATCTTCCGAACGTAACCGAAACACACACAAGGTCACAGTTCTCACAGATTACAAATGTCCCACAGATAGCAATGTGACGGCACGTGCGCGTACGCAACTACGTACAGAACGTTGTTTTGCGGCGCGGCGGTGCGCGCGCGGCGGCCTGAGAGTGACAAGTGCTCTTGGCGCAGGTGTCAGACTCCCTCTAACAAGGTCGCTCCCCTCTTACACCCATTTCACCCAGAGAAAGTCTGCCTACATACATACCAAATTTACGAACTGATTGAGTCGGAATTAAAGGCGGTGATGAATGAAGCGAGAGGTCAACGTTGAAGGTTACCCGATTGGTTCAACTTTAACCGAGCAATGATCTTATCAGATACTAGGAGACAGTTGAGTAACTAATGTTTGTTAAGATTCTATTCCACAATATTTAATACCATCTCTTGGAAGCATACTGAAATTGATGAAATGTTGTTAAAATAATGGGAAAAGAAATTATCCGGTCAATTCGTTCTTACGGCATGGCCTCCTAATAGCCTAAATGACTCAAGACAACGTGAAATTCATTACGACGTTGTGCGTGATAAGACCTATGGTTGTCAAAAAAAGACTAAGGTTTTATTGTCATAATAAAACGTAGATTAACATTATAATAATAACGTTATGATATGATCCTTGGATCACTGTTTTCGTAGCAGAGATGTTATATTCCTGAATCATTAATAGGTTGAACAGATTTTTTATTAAAGCAGCTAAGCATTTGAATAGTAGCATGTTTTCTTTGAGTGCGGAATACAGTTAATGAAATTAGCATTGCAACAATGGCTTCACATGTTGAAAGATGTCATGGAAGTAGTGGTCGTCGTTTTTGTTTGACAGTTAAACGTTAAAGAACGGTCTACTTCATATTATATACTCTAGGTAGGTACCCGCTATAAGGGACATAGGTAAATAGTACACCCACCTTATCTGGTAAAGGTCATTCTCGATTAAAATAATTGTTACTTCGATATGTTCAAGTGCTTTTCTCAGTGAACTATACATTTGGATACAAAACTATATTCACTCTATAAATCCACTATAAGTCTTTGGTTAAATTATTTAGTTATGATATGTCGTTGTGTATGTAATAGAATCTTAAAGGATTGAAATTTACTTTTCCAATTAAATGACTTTTTTACCAAAATCGACTTCAAAATATTGTGAAGATAACTCTTATAAAAGAGTCTTATTTTGTATATAATTTTCTCATTACATTCATCCGCAATAAACGAACGATGCGGTCAAAACCTCGGGATTTATTTCGACATTCAAAATCAAATTACTGCAACTCATAATTTTTTATTGTTACTGTCGAAAGCATTAAGCTCAATATGCAATAATTCGTATATTCAACATAAAATGGCACAGCGAGATAATTTTCAAAGAGTTTTCCCCTGGTTTAGTGACCCATAAATTACGCTCTATATGAAAAAAGGGAACACTGTAAAAGCAACTAGCTATGGTTGATATTTTTAAGCTAGCCTTTTTTACCGTAGGGCTTATTTGCATGTATTTGCTAGCAAAAACGTGTTATATGTGTACCTATTTGGCGTGTGACAATTACATAAAGAATTAGTCAACATTTTGAAGTAGATCAATGGTGTTCGACCAAATTGCTCAGGGTATCTCTCCTATAGAATACTGGACACTACAATGACATATCACCACCGATGTTATTACGTTTTGTTCACTGAGGGAGGACTGTAGGCTAGGTAAAAATATAAACTTGCCTACAGCCAATCCCGTCAAAAATATAGTTTCCTGAACTGCAAAAATTGCCGAAAAGTGATGCTCCAACAATAATCAGTTTGAACTAAGAAAACCATGTTCTGTATTTACCTACGTTCAAACATTGATATGCAAGAAGCTTGCTTAAAAACCACAATTTCACCTTTAAATCTAGACGTAACCACGAGGTCAATTAAGTAAATTGATATTGAGGACTTCAAATACAATTATATATATTATCTGTGATCTAGTAAGATATTTAATAAACAACAACATAAATGTTATTTTTTAGATTATTAACTTATTATTTTTATCTAGCTATTTAAGAAATGTTATTTTACTTTAAATAAAATTTATAACATTTGCAAATTATCTCCATTAAAATTTCAATGTTTTATTAGTGTGTGTGTATGTGTGTTTTAATTATTTAAATGAATAGAAATCGAGAGCTAATGAATTTTAATTTAATTTAAAATTCATAAAAGTACAAATTCATAAATTTAATATTGCATTTAATGAAAGACAAATAAAAAGACAGACTTAAAAAACTAGTTGTTGGCATTATATTTAAATAAAATAAAAATAAATTAGAAAATAATGAAATGCATTTCGTAAATAAATATTTGAAGAAACTGCGGATTTTTATAGAGAGTTTCAATTTAGTCATTTACATGCGACTCATGAATTATTGAAAGCACATATAAGTGCACAAAATAGTTGTTTTGACAAATTTCTAACTAAAACTATGGTAGAAAGTCTTTCGGACTTTAATTATGCATCTCGATTCGATACGTTATGTAAATCGTGTTAAACTGTAAAGTCATTTAGTAATTAATAATTTATTGACCTTTGAAATATGGCAGTGAATGATGCGTCGAAGGAGTGATTGAAAATGTGCTTTCTTTTATTCAATTTAATTTTCGTAATTGTTGTATATAAATTTAATGTTCATATTAAACTCTCTTAAGATTGATAAGTCTTCTTAATTTCTTAATTTTAATAACCGAAGGTGATCGGACAACGTTAAATTACTCTCTGCTCAATGATAATATGACACAATTTACCCTTGCAATATTTTATTATATGCTTAAAATAATGCACCCTTAAAGTACCAACTTTAATCATCATTCGTATAAAATTTTTAAGGAACTTATTCTTTTATTTAAATCCTACAAGACATCTTCACTCGCAGCTATATCACCTTAATATGAAGACTATCTACGTAGTAATTAAATGTACTATGCGGCCTTTAGTAGAGGATAGTCGGAATGAAATGGCTTTAGACTATAGCGCAAAAATAAGCATAATCCTACATCAATAACATAATGACCGTAATTCTACACGTACATGCCATTGCTTTACTAAATTCGTGAGATACAACTTAGAGTATTAGAAATTTCAGTTTGTAACGTAGTTTGCGCAAAATATCTATAATATGATCACGCAACCCATTTATAGATAACGAACTTAATTATAGCATCCTCAATACACGCGGTTACTTGATATCTTATTTTACTTATAAGTCTGAGAGTAAATAAAAATAAATAAAATAAAAAACACTTTATTGACAGACACAAAGAAAAAAACATATACAATTGGCGGAGTACAGATAGTAAGCTCTATAAAAATACTTTTATAAATAAGCGACTACTTAATTAAGAAATATTTTTTCTAGTGTTTTCATTAATATATCAAATTTATTCTACTAACATTATTATACTCTTTATTATGTGAGTAGTGAGTGGATATTTCTGTTATTTTTTGTTGGGAAAAAACTACTTAAAGGATTTAGCTTAAGTTTTTAGCCATTTGTAATAATTGAAAGGCAATTTACGCGCTCAAAAATATTTGTATTAAATACTGTATAATTGTGTCATTTAACAGCATTTAAGCTTTAAAAAAAAATTATATTACTTATTAATTAGTTCCAAGATTGCTGTTCGATGACGATTGCTCTGTATGACTTTATTAAGGTTCTATTTTCGGCTATAAATGGAAAGTGAACGCTACGCCACAACATTTCGAAGTGACTCTATTTATTTTTTAGTTTAAGCAATTAATACGTCCGGTGAAACTGCACGCCGTGGGAGAATTCTAATTAACTTAAAGTAGATAAAAATTTGTAACAAAATCTAGTTGATATCAGAGGTTTAAGTGGGCCAGAACTAAATCTATGGTAAATATATGAAATTCGTTGGTAAAGACTGTCTTGACAGTCTTTACGTCAATGAATATTATAAATACGAAAGTAACTCTGTATGTCTGTCTATTACGCATTCACGCCAAAACTAATGAACCGATTGTAATGAATTTTGGTACAAATGGTCTAAAGCCTGAGATAAAACATACAGTACTTTTTTAGTTGAAAAAAGGGTTATAAGAGAGGGAAGGGGGGGGCCGTCAAAGTTTATAAAAGTCCACGCAGACGGAGTCGCGGGCAACAGCTAGTTTATAAATTATTAACAGTTTAAAAAATCAAAATAAAAAAGAAATAGAATTATACGTAGACACAAAATATATATCACACAAAGTCTCAATAAAATAAAATACTAAATGAATATAGAAATTATAATGTATCTGTTAAAAAATATACTTTATATCACATTAAGAATCTTGCATATATTTCTATAACTAGGTTGAAGCTGATATAATTGGTTTAACGATAACTCCAGTAATAGCACGTAACGACTAGCGCTCATGCAGAACTGTAAGATCTCATTTTACTCCCATTTGCTTATACATAACAGCTACACTTGATATTCGACGTCACTATGACTAAATGACTAGCACAGTAACTTTACTAGGAGAAGTCTAACTCGGCCTTAGCCAGCAATTATGTGATGGGACATATTATCTATACTGAGTTTGTTTGTTTGTTTGAACGCGCTAATCTCAGGAACTACTGGTTCGAATTGAAAATTTTTTTTAATTACTAGATATTTTATCAAGGCTTTAGGCTACATAACAACACGCTGCGACTAATACGAGTAGGAGCGAAGAAATAGTGGAAAAACAAATCTACGGGGTCGAAGTCGCGAGCAACAGCTAGTATTGTATAAAGGTAAACAATTTACTATATTATTTGTTTTTCACATACTTGATTTCCCTCCTATGTGAATTAAAAGTAAACTAAGTTCAATTTAATCATACAAAATATGTGTATTAATTAATAATTTTTTTATTCAAACGAAACAATATGGACTTACTGAAACTACAAAATATAATAAATATCATGAGCGCGAGGCTCAAAATCACGACGCGACGTCTCGTAACTTTGTCCTAGTTCGGGGAGGATGAACTATTCAAAAAATAGATCCCCTTAAAACTTTCCTCGATAATTTTGCCTTATATTTTTGCCACATAATGTCCATGCATGAATAAGCACGTCATATTCATAAATCTTCTAAGATCCTCTAGTATTTACGTTCACTTTTATATCTCTACGATCGTATATTAAGCTTTTGATATGCAACCATTTATTATAATCAGTGTAGAGTTCGCATACTATCTTCGTTTAAAATAATAGATTCGTTGTCAATCAATCACTACTCTATCTGCACGACAAGCTCAGATAAATTGCAAACTAATTTGTCAGAAACGATTGCAATGGCGTGTAAAATTTCGCGATAACCAATGCTGTAGAGCTTTGATGTTTCACGATATTAAGTACGAGAAGGATCAATTAATGTTGGTAGTCCGAGCCCGTAGAGCCGTCAATGAAACTCGGATACTCTACAACCGGGATCCGGTTTGTTGATGTCGCCACGACCAACTTTTGTTTCAGTCAACCGCGTGGCCGATATAAAAACGACACAAACACGACGAGCAGCTATTAGATTTTACGATTATAAACCCTAGTCCACAGAAATAAAGACAAATTTCAATTAATGATAATCTTTTCAAAGCAGAATGATAAGGTTACATGTTGTTATTGCTAGATAATGGAATAGAATTTTATTGACTTAAAATAAGATTTATATTTGTGTGTGAAATAGAATTCTCGTTTATAAAAGAACTTTTAAGAGTGAACGAGCAAGTAAAGCTTATTGTGCCAGTTTACGGATGAGCAGTGAGGTTAGTGTTTCTATTAGTTTTATCAAAATGTCACTTTTATTACTAACCGATATTGACGTAGAGCATTGGAAGATTCCATGCAACCAATGAATTACAAATTAGGCCATTTTATATGAGGAATGTCGAATCGCATATGACCTCTTTACATACTAGATTGTAAGTATGTATTTTATATCTTGTGGATAAAAAATAAACTACAAAATTTATTGGAACTATACTAAAATTATGTTGATCAATAAATCTGAGTATCTAAACAAACTAATTGACTAGGAAACCTATAAACCAAACACTCTTGAACTACTGAGAAAGTTATTTGGTTTGACAAAGTAAAAGTAATCCGTACTAGTATTAAATGTTCAAAAATGTTTACCTTTTTTTCGAGTAGAATAAGCTATGTATAGACATAGCTCAGTCGTGAGTAAATCTTCCATCTTACCTATGTAAGACTGAGTAAGAAAAATTCTTTGTTCAGTAAAATATAAAATATCTACTTAGAAAAATATTATTTAACCAAATAAACTCGTCCAAATCGAAGGGCCAATGAGTAATAAAGGATCGCCAATAAAAAATCTTGTAAAGGAAATTTCGACTCATACTTTTGCAAACATTATTATTTTTGAACATCATTTTAATCGACAATTTTTGTAATAATTTGGAATTTAGTATCAAAAGCGTGTATAAAGAAAGCCCTTTAAATTATTTATTAGTTATGATTTACTTACGAAATTATAAAAAGTGGTTTATATGTACCTATCTCCCACAGACAGACAGTACGCACTACGTAAACATAGCACAATTGAGATCATATTTTCAAGAATCACTTGACGTCTACTTTCCAATGTGTCAACAAGAGCTTTCGCTATCAATGGCCGAAAATGTTTTTGTTTGTTTTACTTTTCCGACTACATTCTTCCATAGTATTATCATACCAACACATATAGCTAATAGAAATATAACATCTTCAATTTACATTTAATCACTATCTATCTATTTCGATGAGAAACATTATAAATAAAATTAATAAAGAAAATCATACTGTTCTTATAAAAAAATATTTTTTTCGCGTTTCACGTATAAATATTTCGTGTTCAGAATTTTGTATATTACATACCAGTATTATAAGGTTCGAGCTCTTCAGTTTGTTTGGATTTTGAAGTAAGTTTTAGCCACATCAAATGAACACACACATATTTACAACAATAATAAAATGTTCATCGGGTCATCTAGGATCATGTCTCGTTTTTTAAAGATACTTCAGTCGTTACCTTTAAAATTAGATGAACTGCTTAACTTTCTATGCAATTCTTCTAAAGTTATTAAAACAAAAAGATCCAAGATTTAATAGTATCACTGACATTTAAAGCTGA
>DWAJ01000861.1:0-27316 GCA_018238005.1 Eurema mandarina
AGTCGCTTTTCTATGTCTGTCCCTATATTCGTATACGCTTAAATCTTTAAAACTATACAACCGATTTTTATCCGGTTTTTTTAGTTTTTCAAGAGGAAGGTTTATGTCTGTAATACGCAATGTGAATATATGCAAGTACAACCGCAAGGCATTACCCGCATATATTCATGTATTAATTATACGTTATAAAATAAATCTTAACGCTATAAACTTGCGAAGGGTAACGATCAAATAACAAAAGTATGGACCAAAGTGACTCTACGTAGCTATAAATAAATGTAGAGACAGTATACTGACTAATTTGTTATGTTTTGCTTCAACTTTTTAAAGACTTAATAAGATCGTTAAAAGGCTTATTTAAATAAGATCGTTATATTTATACCTTCTCTGTCTTCTCATCATAATTAAAATCAGATATCTCTTATTACAGTAGAATATTAATATTTGAAAATGTTTAGTAAAAATTGTATTATTTGTATAGAGGGCACTGTATTAACATGTGATGTATTTGACAAAGAAATTCATAGGTGGCGCTTGTGAATTAGCGCTTAATTCTGAATCGCGCTATAGAAATGCTCGATGGCTTAACTCAAATACAATGGCTAAGGTTCGGAAATCATACTTACCTGGCGTAGGGGACACCGTGATCATGAAGGCGGTTCCCCCAGAGCGAGGCCCCGCCATTGCACTGCGGCGGGGTTGACCTCTGCGATTACCCCTAATGTGGGTAACTCGGACGCGTAATTTTTGGTAGTGGGGACTGCGTACGCGCCGTCCCCCATTAATAATAGTGTATCATATATTTAAAGTAATAAGTTATAATAGTCGAGTTTTTGTTTAAATTTCAATTGTATGTTCTTTTTCTTAAAAAAGAGCGACTATCGGAGTTTCTTGCCGGTTCTTCTCTGTAGAGACCAGAATACCATAACGATTCAAAAGTGTTACTTTATGTAGCCTAATTGAATAAAGATACTTTTGACTTTGACTTTAATATATCATGATAATTAATATCTTTATAATATTAACATCTTTTACGAAGATACCTATCTATGATGATTAAAAATTGTTAGCTAGTTAGTTGTTAATTAGCCGTGAAAGGTTTACGTTACATTTTGAGAACAAGAAGATTAAACATGTTTTTAGAAATACATTTTTGTGCTGTCTGTCCTTATGTTATGTATGCATAAAATTTCAATACTACGCAATCTATATTGATGCGGTTTTTTTAAACTGATAGTGATTCAAGAGGAAGGATTATTATACTACATGAATATTTGCGGTTAAAACTGCGAGGCGTCACTAGTTATATAAATTAAAGTGACTCTACATTGCTATAAATAAATGTAGAGACAGTATACTGACTAATTTGTTATGTTTTGCTTCAATTTTTTAAAGACTTAAGATCGTTAAAGAAATATTTATACCTTCTCTGCCTTCTCATCATAATTAAAATCAGATATCTCTTATTATAATTATAAATAAATAATTATTTATTGCTGTTAATGTAGCTTAAATTAAGTAATTAATGAGGTTTTTTTTAATGAATTTCAAGCTATACAAACATTCTAAAATAAGCAATGTTACGATACTTTATTTAATTAATGACTACTACTAAATTAATAAACAAAGTGTTTTTTCTAGGGCGCGATGTGAATGTGGCAGCGTTGAAAATAGTGCAAATACTTGCAGTTTAATATTTACAATCCAATAAAATTATTGGCGTTTACGTCGTTTGATTTATTCTATTCAGAGCGTAAACTTTTGTTATCATTTCATATTATCCCACGAAAAATATTAAATGTAAAAAATGCCAAGTCTCTTGATGCAGTCTTTCCATCGTAGAAAATTTTGAGATCTCATAGAAACCAGTCCTATTCAAATTATTTTGAAGTTATAAATTAATATTTAGTAATTATACCAATAGTTTTTTTCTGCTTATAATGTTAGTGACTTGGCAATGAGTACAAATTAAAAGCTGCTTGCTGTGATCAGATTTAAAAATATTTTCATTGTGAAAAAATACTCTTAAAATCTTCTCCGCACTTTGTTATTCGTGGTGTTATTCGTTACAAACCTTTAATTAACACTCAATAATATTTTGATGTAATTTTTTGCTATTTTAAATTATTATTTGTTAATTAAAAAAAAAAAAGATCGTAAACTAAGACGCGACGCCATATCGTTTTAAGGACTTTAATAGTTGTAGGTAAGTATAGATAAGTAAAATACAACATATTTTGGTATTTGTATTTTTAAAATGTGATATGATAATTATTTTTGAATCATTTCATTATAAAATGCTCATTTATAAAATACGTACGTATACGTATTTGTAAAATTTTAGCCAAGAAAAATGAAAGGGGGGGGGACGAGGGGCGGAGTTAGTCAAAAAGGGGGCTCGGGGGGCGAAGCCCCCCGTTTAGAAAACCAAACTCAGTTAAAAACGACATGTGAAATATGGATAGGTTAGGTTAGGTTGTATTTAAAAAAATAAAAAAAAAACTTCAAAATCAACCCCCCCTAGGGGGTTATCCCTCGTAAGAGGACTACGGACTATCCTAACTAATGGATATATTACAAAAAGTGGATATCTGATAACTTGCAAAATTCATAAAGAACCCCCCTTAAAATCAACCCCTTAGGGGTTGGGTGTGTCCGTGCTACGGGAGGGAACACCTGTAAGAGGGACACACACAAGACGGGATATTTCCCCCCTTCTCTCCCCTAAATCTGTGGGATATATATCACAAAATGCCTTCTAACCTACAAAATTTCAAAAAATCATTAAAAAAAAACTATGAGGTTCCGCACCCCCCCCCTTCAAGGGGGGGTATCTACACCCCCTAGGCCGCTTTGTGGTCCGGCCGCCGGCACCTGGCGGGCTTGCGGAAGATTGCTACGTGCGTCCTCAGCAAGTCCGCTCCCCGAAAGGGTGCGCGACAGAACACCGGTGGGTTTTAGTTGGTAGGGCCCTTCTGGCGAGTCCGACATAACCGCCTCCTTTTCCTTCAAGGAGGACGCGGTATCCGTAAAAGGATTTCCCCCCGTCAAAAAAAAAAATGTTTATGTCGACACATGTAAACGATTGTGTTTAATACAAGTAAAAAAGGACATTTTTACTTTGTAAACACAAATGTAAAGTAACCCAATTATTCAAGACTACAAATAATGTGCTAATATATAATTTTAATTTAGTCATTGACGAGAGTGAAAATATTGTTGTATAATAATTTCGTCGTACGTGGACCCATTTACTATAAATTGTAATGAACTTAATGAACAACATTGTTATGTTATTGTTAGAGTGAAGGACAAGAATAATATAACTTAATGATTTACGTTTCAGTGCCGCTGCCAGCCAGTTCTGAAGACTTCGGATATGACGGCATCATTGGTAAATAAAGCGATTTAGTTTTCAAATTAAGGTCACCTTCTCAAAAGAGACTTAATTTTTCTTATCTTGACGGAACAAGACTAGCACTTGAAGTTTCTGTTATATGTTTGATTTTTTTTTACTTATAATATACATTTTTAATCAATCAGCGCCTCATATTGTACTAATGAATGAATACATCCACAACAGGTCCAACGTTTTGGGGAGATAAGTTTCAAGAATGCAGAGGGAAGCATCAAAGTCCTATTAACATAAATGTGCTCAGAGTGAAGCAAGTGGCGCTCCCTGACATTGTATTCATTGGTTTCGACGACCCAATAGATAACGTACATGTCACTAATAATGGACATACAGGTAAATCACTGGAAAATTACAATTGCTATTCACAATTATAAAATGGTAACCAGGTCAATAATATTAATAGAATTTATAGATAATTACATACAATGATCTTGATAATCGATTAATAGTTTATACTAGAATAAGTTTAATAAAAAATAGAAACCGACAAGGTTAATAACTATAACTTAATCTATACCATTGAACTGTGTATTTTAACATTTAAATACTCTTCCAAGTAGTCTGTATAGTCGCGTACAAAGTATTAGGTTTCTTACACAAGTAAATTTTTTATTGAGATTAATATTTGCGCTAACCAACTTTTGAACCGCATTGCCTCAAACCGGATACGATGGCGTGGTAAAACCCTCATTAGTTAAGGAATAGAAACGAATGTTTATTTACACTCAAAATTACTTTGTGGTCTTACTAGTTGATTCTAACTATTTTTTTACACTTTATTGGTTAGTTTTAATGACTGTTATGTATAAAAATTGTATTGTGTATATTGTATCACAAATAAATGAATGAAAATTTGCTGTATATGTATGTATATTGATTTTATTTCAACAGTATTGATAGAAGTAGAAAATGAGCCACATCCTAGAGTGAGCGGGGGACCACTAGAGGGCAATTATGTCTTTAGTCAAATGCACTTTCATTGGGGCGATAATGACACTTTTGGGTCGGAGGATAAAATAAACCATAGAAGGTTTGTTTACATGAATTTATAAATTTCTTTTATGGTTTTTCTTTCAAAAGGCCCCAATCTAGTATTTGTAATGTTAATGTGTTTTGAATTTCAGTTTTCCAATGGAACTACATATGGTTTTCTTTAAAGAAGAATATAAATCCGTAAAAGAAGCCGTCACGCATACCGACGGTCTTACAGTATTAGCATTTTTCTATGAGGTAATATATACTTTTCTAGTTGGTACACCCCTACTTGTTTATTATTACGAATACGCAGTCACTAGCGTACTATTGTGGATTTGATCAAAAGATACACCACAATCATACGATGCCATTAGGTGCACGAAGCGTTGCATAAGTTTATAAATTATTCAAGTTGCTAATTTTGCGGGCCTATCGATCTATTATTTTATGCTCTTTTCTGTTGATAATTTATCGCTAGCACTATTTTTCATGCACCTACATTAAAAAAGTACCTACCTATTAAAATAAACATAGCAATTAAAATATTTCTTCTTCAACGTAATTAAAATAATAAGGTGATTTTAATTACTTGTATTTAAATTGTTCAACTATGGCCAAAATTGATTTGTGCGTCATATTACTAAGTAAATAATATTTTGGCAGATGATAAAATTAACGGTGCGAAGTCCTTGTCATTAGACAAGACAATGATTACCGTGCTATCACTTGCTTGTATGAAAGATAGCTATGTTGTTTCAGCTTGATCGCCACCAACATCCCGCATACGACGACATTACATCCGCCCTTGGGAACGTGACAGAACCACACTCCAGTGTAGTTATGAAGAACCCTTTCTCGTTTTTAAATATCTTACCGTACGACCTCAGAAGGTACTTCACGTATCGAGGATCATTAACCACGCCACCATGCTCTGAAGTGGTCATTTGGTTAGATTTTGAACAACCTGTCAGATTGACTCACGATCAGGTAAAATAAACATATACAGTAACTAGCCACTCCCCGCGATTTTACCCGTATAGTTCCCGTTCCCGGGGCAATACCGGGATAAAAAGTATCCTATGTTGTAATCCAGGATATCATCTTTCTACTTACCAAATTTCAACTAAATCGGTCCAGCCGTTTTGCCGTGAAAGAAAGACAAACATACAGACAGACACACTTTCCCATTTATAATATTAAGTATGGATAATATGGCACTTATGAAAAAATGATAAGCAGTAAATCAATTAAATGATAAAAGCTTCTCATTACTCTTTGAAATATTATTGATTGTTGCCTTCATAATATGAATTACAAATTACCAAAACAATGCAATAATAAAAAAATAAAGGCTCTCACAATCGGAATCACTCTCACTCATGTTGTAAATTTATATATACCACAGATATAATATAAGTTAAAAGCATTAAACCTTTTTGGACCAAAGGGTATCTAAATTAATCCAAAGCCTATAATAAACCAAACTTAAACATTGAACAATTTAATTTTTATCTATTCATACTTTATATTTACAGATAGAGGTTTTTAGAGAGTTACGATCATCCAATGGAAAGATAAGGCACAACTTTAGGCCAATACAGCCTATCGGCGACAGGACTGTTTTCTATAATATAGATAGCAATTATTACACTTATAACGAAATCGACGACCCGGAAGGTGACTCAAAGGAGTGGCCAGCTGGGCGAAGACGAAACAGCAGTGGTGTAGTTAATACAAATATTGGTTTACTTATATTTATAATACTAGTAGCCAAAATTATAATAGAATAATTTAATCTAAATAAGTAGCTAATTAATTTAAACATTGTAATTTAGAATGAATCATTGTGATATTTAAGCTTAATATGAGTGTTAAAATAATAATAACATTTTATATTATATTGACTGGAACAAACTATGCGATAAACTATTGCTCAGTCAAAAATGATGCAATATTGGTTACATAAAGTAAAATTATTTCAAATTTAAATGACTAAAATTGCAATATGAATATAATTGTTAAACATTTGCTAATAGTGTAATAAGGAGCTACACAATATTTACTTTTAAAAATAAGTGAATAAGAAGAATTTAGATAGCTTTAATAAAATTAAAGGGATTAATTTAATAATTATTAATTAGGAATATTAATAATTAGGAAGTAATTTTTACTTATAAAATATGGTATTCATAAAATTTTAAATAACTATGTTAAATACAGGTATATATGAAAATACAATAAATAAATAAAATATTGTATAAAATGACACTGAGATTATAGGTAAAAGTATTTTTGTAACAACAAAAGCTGATTGTAACACTGTGATATATGAAAATGAAAAGAAATGTATACTTAAATCAATTTGTTTTATTATATTCATTTGGATTTCTCTATAACAAAACTACTGACTTTATCTTTAGTACAAATTATTAAGAAAGTTTTGTAATTTTATAGACTATATTTCGCTGATATTGCTTTATAAGTTTACTTACATAACACACTTGTTGCAAAAAAGACTACTTAGTCATCTTGTACACTTCTATTATCAGTCATAGTAAGCATAGCCCCCAAATTTTCATCTGTACCATTTTTTAATCTTTCCCATATCAATTCTGCAATGGCCTTTTGGGTTCTTCGTTCGAGTTTCTCTAACTTTTTCGCAACATCTCTTTTAAGGTCCCAATCTGGTTTGCGAGGAGCAAGACTTGCAATATCTAAGTCTTGTAACACAACCTGCAAATATTCATCAAACATACTATCAGTATAAAACAATATTAGCAGGACATTTGGCACACACAATTTTTTATCTAGTATCTATTTGTAAAGCCACAAACTTTACCTTTTAATAATGTTATGGATAATAATATACAATGGATCTCTAGTTATCTGTCAACTATTTTGTGTGGCAGTGTTGGACTATTAAATTTGTCGGATTGTAGAGTACTGTAGTTAATAGACCCCATCTTGTCCAGAATTTTTTAAATAAAAATATCTAGTGCTATGACAACTTATCGTATTTTTCTTTAATACATAGTGGGGCATTTTGCCATTTTGATTCTGAGCTTGACATGTTATTGACATGTACCTCTCGTACATATACACAATGAATAAGCAATAAACTATGAACACATTACTTAACTTGTAGTCAAATTTTACCTCAGCTATCACAAAAGTGACTGTGTGTATAAGTTATTATAACTTTTTCTATCATTCATTAGTGAACACTATACACACCTTTTCCTTGCCAGCTTCAACCAGATCTTTCACCTCTTCATCAACTTTGGCAGGCTCAGCATCTTCCAGCTTTGCTTGCTGTAATGATTCATCTTGTGGTTTATAGCTTCTAAAAACTGGCCTAAAAATATAATAAATCTAATTTATGGTTATTTCACTAATAAATGTATTAGACAAACAGTTATTAGGTATTTAAATAAAGTCTATAACTTTAAATGAACACAAAGTCTTACTTTGGCAGTGTTGCTGTTTCGCTACTGTTTGAGCTTTTCGTATTGTCCTCACTACTAGCATTCTTACGTTTGAGATTTTTAAGCCTTTCTTTTCTCCGAAGAGCTTCTTCTTCTAGATTTCCTACGCCTTCCATTGTATCCAAAACAACCATGATAAAATTAAAAAACTTGCTTGTATATACTTCCTACAAGAATCATAATTTTACAAATACACGCTGAAGTAAAATAAAGACTAACAGTTCAAACTTCAAAAACAAAATTGAACAAAATAGAATATAGATTCCAAATTGTTTTTTAATTTTTATGTTGTAGTTTCCACTTTCCACTTTCGAGCTATCTTTACAATTTGACATTGACACTAACAAGTGACATTTACAAGGGTTGGGCACGCACGGGTGCGTTCCAGTTATAGCCAAAACCGAAAGCGGCGGTTACTCAAGCATACATGACGTCACTGATGAAGACCACGTCGCGACTCTTCTCACGCACAAAATATTGGATGCTCATTTCTTGGTACAATAAAATAAAGCCATTCAATATTTATTTATCACAAGCCAATGTTGTAATATGTTGTAATATTAGGTATATTCAATAATATTTTTAATAGAACAGCGTCGATAAATGTATTTTTCCTGTCACTGTGTTTCGATGTTCCGAAAAGGGGTCAAAAAATGTTAGTGCATTTTATATAATGTTTAGTTCAGAATTAGAATCTACCTCTACTACTAAGACTCTTTGATATATTATCTAAGTGCGAAATGTACCTAAATTGTATTGAATAATGTATTGTGATTGATTGTATTGAATGAATAAAGATTATTTATTGTTATTATCGATCAAGGGTGGCCACCGAAACAAAGTAAAACCTATACTGAAATTAAAACGAATACTTATACAAATCGCATTCATTAACATAAATCCAAAAAACAATTCGAAATACTAATAATCATAATAATATATAATATAGTATTGTAGCAATAATTTCCTCCAAGTAAATTGAATGATCTCCTTTTTGTATATTATGCCGCTACTTGTAATAACGTATCAAACTCTATACTATATACTTATATGTCCGCGCCTGATGGGTCTCTTCCTAAAATGTTTTGAAATAAAATAAAAAAATCTCTACGTGAAAATAACAGTTTAAGGAAGTTTAAAGATAATGTTTGTAGTCCAAAATTAACCTCCATTAAAGGAAATTCACAAATGCTGCCAGCACACCTATAGTTCGTAGAACCCTATGTTCGCTATCAGCGAATCCCTATCCTTATGGCCGCAATAGCAAAATAAGGACCTACTGCCTGTATATATTTACAGGTTCTCGAATAGTTTCTTAACACACTAATATAAAACGTAATTTGAAACAGTGCAAACTTGAAACTTCATTGCTCCAAGGGGCGGTGCTCGTCACACACACAGCACCCGTTCACCCACAAACATTCTTTCTACAAGGCCTCGCCGGTACCCGAGGGCTGACCATCAGCTGAACGAAACACGTACACGTGATAAGTTAATTTTAATCGGAAATATTGACTTTTATATTATTATAACATGTATAACAATAGATATTAAAAGTTATTTTATTATTCTGACAGTCTCAATCCTGTTAATATATAATTTGATGCAATGCATGTAATCACAACTTATTTCTTAAACATGTTTGTTAGCGGCAAAGATGCTAGAACGACGCTTTCAGCGGTCGTTGTCGTATCTAGCTCGTAGGCGATGTGGTCGTTAAGTGGAACACACACATCTCATTACAATATTTTAAGGCATACCGCATAGGTAACGAAAAAAGGAGCCTTACAATAATAGTGTTATAAGACGTCTATGGAAGAAGCTATAATTTTAAATTTTGTGATTGATATTATTGTTATACGAAATAGGTGTTGTAACAGTTGGCCCTGTTGAAGCTAAAGGATTTTATAAATACGGTCCGATAATATTAGTTAACAATTACAAATATGTATTATTGTCTTTTCTTGTATTAGGGTCGATACTACTACTTCTTACTGACTAGGTACTACACGGGTAAAATTAAGATCAGTAAAGTATTACGAAGCCATGCAGCCTTTTTTAAAAAACTTTCATGTTTTGCAATGTGTAATAAGGTATATTTCTTGATTAATTTATATTAAAAATAAAAAAGCCGCTCATTTTGTTTTAAACATATATTTTAATATTACTATCTTTTTTAATTTTTGTAAAAAATAAGTAGGTACATTTCAAATCACGTTACAAGTATCAAGAAGGTAATCATGGATTAAAAAATACACATATAATTCTCGTAGTTTGAACAACTGTTTGTACTATAAATTTACAGTATAGTAGGTACTGTACATTTTTATGAATGAAGATTAGCAGAGATTTTTTTACGAATGACAATGTTTTAATACAAACTATTCATGGCAAAAACAAGTATCTCCTTATTCAATAAAATAAATATTAAAGTACGATGATTTTGTTTATTGTAACTTAAAACTATTTTAAAATAAAATCTTATTAGAGTAAAGTAGGTACAATTACTACTTCTTGGTTTTATCTAAGTTTAAATATCAATTTTATTTCACAATGGAAATTTTTATAATAAAACTCAAAACAGAAAAATCGATGCTCTTCTTCATAATATTGAAAAAAACAATCATTTCAACATAATAATTGGATTTTGTTTCAGTTTCGATCAAACGTTGTGGATAATGTTTTCTTATATTATTACTAACTTATATATTTTATTGACTGTATAATGCTTTGATTTGAGTTAAAATGCAACGAGTTATTACTACAAATATCTACCAGCCTTTTGAAAATATATTTAATTTTGTTTGTATAATCTAGGCATTATACTAATAACAAAAAAAAATCAAAACGTATTTAGAACGTATTTTTCAATATTTTGTACCTATCCATAAGATTTTTAGTAGTTCGTACCGCATTTTTATAAATGAGGTCTTACATGCCTCCGGCTATCAAACGCCAGTCTATTAGATACACTGTTGTTTATCGGAACACCATGATTAAGTGACAATACTTTTGTTACGATGTTTAAATCTTCATGTGCTCTTCCATTTAAGCCAGTTTGAAATAATAATTGTTTCAATTCTGTATCTGGATTATATTGATTTTGTTGATTCACTGAGAAAAAACCATTTGTATGGACAGGGCTAAATGTATTAAATCTGTTGTAATTAGGGTTATTAAAACCAAAATTCCCTACATTGCTTTCATGGCGAAAAACTCTATTGCCTTGTTTGCTTGTTTGTAGGTTTTGATTTTGCAAAAAGTTTTGATTAAAATTTTGATTTTGATTGGGCTGTAAAAAGCTCGCTATGCCTTGAGGGAGGTGATTATTTTGTAGAGGAAATTGTTCGGACTGTTGAGTACGAAGATGAATCAGAAAATCTACTGCTTCTCTGTTGGGTAACTGTTGTTGATTAGCTAATAAATTATTTTGTTCTAATGCAACGCTTGGTTGTATTGTTATTTGGGGTACTTGGGGAGATATATTGCCATTATTTAAAGGTAACTGTATATTTTTTTGAGACCCAGTATTCTGTTGCCTTTTAAGCTGTTCCTGTTCTAATGAAATCACTTGTTGTCTTTGGGCTTCCTTTTGTTGTAAAATAAATTGTTGCTTTCTTAATAATTCTTCTTGTTGTCTCTGTTGAAATTGCAGAAGTCGAAGTTGCTCTTCAAGAATTCTTTGTTTTTCTTCAAGTTGTTTCTGTAACGTCAACTGTTGTGATATAAAGTCCGTTGAGGAAAGTTTTGGTATAGCATTGGATGCAGATATACCCTGTGGAGAGATTATATTTGGCACACTTAAAGGCTTAGCAGTCTCCTGGGTATTAGTTTGCTGATAGATGGGAATAACCTTCTTTGGAATTCCGTGAGCATCTTGATGAACTGTAAAAGCTGCAACTAAGGGTGCTTGATATACTTGAACATCACGTTTATCAACCTCCTCGATATTGACTCCATCTTCATTGTGGGTTGGTTTCGGTGTTGTTGTGGTGGTAGTTGTAGTTGTCGATGTTGTTGACGTTGTTGATATCAAACGAGGCTTAAATGTCGAGAAATTTTTTATTTCTTTATTATCAAAATTTGATTTTGGCGTGTTTGGTATACTTCTTATTTGTTGCAAATTTACTGCAGATTCCTTGGCTTGGAAAATTTCTTTGAATGGGGTTTGCGTTGGTAGAGTTGCTGTGATATAATTTTCAACGTTTCCAACTGTTGTGCTCAATATAGATATCTTATTATCTAAAAGCGTTGGTGTCGCAGAGTTGGTAGAGTTATTATTAAATGCTTCCTGACCGTTAACAACAAAAGAATGGATTTGAATATTTTCTTTGACATTTCTAGTACTAAGATCTTGGTTCGTGCTCAAAATTTCTGAGCTCGATGAAGATGTTGCATCTGTAGGGTCTACATCTGTTATGTTTGTACTTTCTTCAAGATCACTTAGTGCTTTTAATAAGGCTTTACGAATGTATGGATCTAGACGTACTGAAGGATTTGGTTCTACATTGTTTAATTTATCATTTATTGTATCTGTAGTAAACCTTTCCTGGGCAGTACTATATGCTAGTACAATTGATAACAATAGTACCTGTAACAGATAAAATAATAAATTAATTATGATAAATTTAAATATTATACAAATGTAAATATATTTATGACATTACTTTTAAAGCAAATTCATTACGTAAATAGCTTAGTCTTAGATCATCAAAATATTCTATATTTGTATTTAAAGATAGAGATAAACTATGACATCTCAAACAAAGCATCGCTTTCTCTAACAGCATCCTAGCATAAAGTCACGATCTACGCAACGAATGTCAGAATCAATAACGACTATTCAAGCACGTGTGGGTGTTTAACACCCAGTTCACACTGAATTCTCTGACACTAAAGTGGTCCTATTTTAACAATTTTGAACAAAAAAAAACTTTAAAAACATTGCATGATAGCCAGGACATTTAGATATAATGAACGACCATAGTCCCGGTCATCGTAACCAAATAAATTATGGTATTGGATAATATATGTCCGATTTCGCTGTGTTACGTAACTCGAAATCGCGCATAAGATGACCGTTGAGGTGATTGATTAATGCTTTACACTCGTATTGCACGTGAACCATACTCGGTTAATGTAAGTCATTGGAGAATATTTGTTCTTCTTTTGTGTCGGTATAATGAGATTTATAGAGGACAGCCTTATCTAAAACGAATGTCGTTTATCTTTTCAATTGTTTTTTTCTATCGTTTGGTAATTTAAACTTATTTAATGTCTTTTTCTTATTATTTCTTATATGGAGCTTTTTAATGTAGGAAGTGTCAACTGTTACATAACGAAAAATATTTCCATTACATATGATAATAACTTTATATACGTTCATTGGAATTTACTGCAACATGTTGTATATAAGTATTTTGATATGTAAGTATTTTGAAAGCGAGAAAAATGTAAATGAAACTCTAGGATGAAATTGTAAATATTCTCATTGGATTTCTGTAAGGTGTAACTTAAAGAAACCAATTGTTACAAAAACTAAATAGGTACAAACAAAAGATGATCGAATCAGATTTCAAGCAAGAATAACTTACAAAAGATTACAATTAAATGTCAAAAGAACTCAAATTATTGCTATCTTTGTAATATGGATATAAGGTCTAGAGTTCAGGATATGTTAAAATCATTATAAGAGAATTATCCAAACAAGTGACATCGGCGCCTTTTGTATGTGCACAATAGCACGTAATTACATAAGATGGTATTGTCAATAGTTAGGAATTTCTCTTTCAATAGCTAGTTCCAATAGATTACTTTCGATACGTACGTATTTTGCACAGCGTACCTACAACTACGGCATGTATCTTAACGAGAGCTTGTGTTAATCTGCTTTATAGGTAGGTAATATTTTTAGGAATATATGCTTTATGGATATTAAAATATAAAAGATATTCAATAAGCTCCTATCTGTTGAACCTTAAAACATTTATTAAAAGTCTACATAATCATATTCTACCTTAAAAGAAATAAATATACCATTTATCATCGTGTAAGCTGTCTCTTTATTCGCCCAAATTACAGTAATTAACTTTAACCCGTTGCTCATATTATGTACTCTAGACCTTATATCCACATTATAAATATAGCAATGATTTGAGTTCGTTTGACATTTAATCGTAATCTTTTGTAAGTTATTCTTGATTGAAATCTAATTCGAATTATCTTTTGTTTGTACATATGAATGAACCTTCAGTTATATATTTTAATGTACTTTTATTGATCTATTTACGAAACTGTACTTATATATTTTAGGGCCCGTACCTGAAAGGACATAATGACATCACATCACTTTGCAGTTGGACTTTACAAGTGACAAGTTTGAGTTTACAATATTTTTTGTTATTAAAATAAAATATTTTAGGTATTGTATGTATCTATTTTAAATGCAGTTAAATTCAATTTTCATATTCAGTATACACATTGAATTTAAAGTTATTTTTTTATAACTTACGAAGATATTAATTTTACATACACTAATTAAAGTTATGAAAACATTTATTATCGCACTTCACATCATAATTTTTGAAGCTGTCATTATTGTCTATTAAGATTAATATCGTCTTTGTGCTGTATTTAAACGTTACTTTTATCTTCGTTATTAAAGTCGTTTGAGATATGAATTATACATATGTATGTGTTTACGCAAGATTCTATGAAAACATATGTTCTATAATCAAGTATTAAGTATAAGTTTGCTATGAACGTTAACATACATTACCTACGTAGAACATGTAATGATTTTCATTGCAGCGAAACAAAACAGAATGATTGCTACTAGTAATAAATGTTCCTTTTAATTATAAATCAAGACAAATAACCACATTAAATGTATGTGAAAAAAAAGATGCAATCGGCCATTTTTACATGTGATGACAAAATAAATTGGGTAATGCTTCACAAAAGCTCCTCATTACTAGTTTAGATACGCTTCAAACAACATCACATGATTTGCGTCACCTCATTAAACGATCATAAAATTATCTCATTTGAGAACACGCATTGTTTCAGTCTAGAATAAGGCATTTGCAACATTTTATTGGCGAATAATTATTACACCAATGTGGTAAATCATTTGCTACAAGTAGAATGTTAGTTTTAAAGATATTTTAGCAATATCTGTAAACTCTTATAACAAATTTAATAGAAAACTTTTTCGATGCGTGTTTGTGTGCGTGTATTTTTCTAAAGTCCCTCCAATTAAAAAAATCTATTCAGCATAAGTAGAGTTATAGTCAGAACACTTACATTTTAGCAATTATTTCATCATTTTATGTCAATAAAAATTGAATATGCAACGCATTGTATAACGAGTATGCATTCTGTAATAAAGGAAGTTGTCTTAAATACGTTCATCAAAGATATCTGTTATTAATGGTTCAAAACTTTCAAAATCTCCTCCGAAGATGATATTGGTTCGTTGAGATTAAAAGTGAAATGGATTTTAAAATGCTCAATTGCCCGTCCTTTGTTCTTACCGACTAATCTGATCTAAACTGTTATAATAATAGATATTAGCCATATTGCCTCTGAGCTTTAAACTATAAAGCTTCCCACGATTACTCTAATAGTAAGTCATTACAAAGAATAAAAGTAATAGGCGTCTAACTTAGTTAACTCATGTAAAGTGAATTATAATTGAAAGTAAAATAAGATTCTATATCGTCTTATTCTTCTAATTATACTTTTCTCTATTATAATATAATTTGACTAAATAAATTCTTATAATTATAAATTATTGTTTAAAAACCATAAAAATATGTAATAATTACAAATGCAACATGCAGATTGCATGCACACATTTAAGAATATATTTTGATATATACATATAACATAAAGAAACGCCTCGTGTACTTTTAAATCCGGATTATTAGTAGGAATCTATTGAAATCTTGTGTTTCCGTTCAGTAGTTTAGGTGTTAGAGTGGAACATACTTACAAAGACTGTCTTCCCCATAAGAGTTGGAAAATAAGACGATGTTATTGATGGAGCAATGTGACGATAGAATAGACTCAATTTGTTACTGTCAGTGGTCAATAAAGAAAGCTTGTTGTAACAAGACAGTTGTTATTGTCACCTTAACTTCCACCACCACAGCCTCGACGCTGTGTAAGAAAGCTTATAATGTTTGACGTAGAGTATATTAATATTTTAACAAAAACATTATTGTACAAATATAATACTGTGTTTGAAAAACAGATTGTTTGCGAAATAGTTCTTATTAAATAAATGTGGTAAATCGATAATTGAGTTTGACTAAAGAATTATATAAAAAAGTTAGGTCGCAGCGGCTGTCATGCATGGTGAGGTCACAAATGCTCTAGCCTAGCTTAGTATTTGAATTCGTTCCGTTATTATTTGTTAGTTTACTGTAGTGACGGTTAGATAATAGACAGCCAATTAAGCGTCATGATATAATTCTAAATATAAATTAATAAAAAGATGTACTGTATGTCAGAGTATCTTTTCACGCTTTCTCACGATAATTGCAACATTTAATAGTAAACAAAAGTATCAAACTTTTTCAATATCTTAAAGCACATTGTTTATGAAATGTCACGACTTTAGATTATTTACGTCTGTTTTAATAAAAATCAGAATAGTAGAAGTAAAATAACTAATGTTAATATTTCATATTCATCGTGAGAAAGATTTGACGATCAAAATTGTTTATCTTACTGCTTTCACCGTCTCACGAGGTAATATCCAACACTAATGCGTTTCGTTATTGTTAATTCTTAATTTAGCGTTCAATCGAAATGCACCCATCCACTGTATAAATAATTAGGGACATATCCGCGTATATTGAAACTAAATATAACGATTTTTTGAACGATAAGTACATTTAAATGTGCTTTAACTCTTTAGTGCAATTTTATATCAATTAAAACGCAAACAATTGTTGCAAAAAGGAGTTCTGATAATAAAGATTTAACTTTTGGATAAAGATGTTCCTGCTCATACAGATTCTGTTTATTAACGTTGCATAATGCAAATTATAATTCACAGATAGTTTTTTAACATGTTCATTGCCATTTCACTTCCTCGAATGAGTGTCGTAACGGAATAAAATTATTGAGATTTACCATTTAAATGAACACTTTATGTATCATCTATGGAAACCGGTTTCTGTTTCTAAATTGATAAGTTATTATAATTAATCTATCAATTTTAATTAGCATTATAAATTTCACGCCAGAACTCTCTATGGAATAAATTCACAAAAAAGATAATTTGTCATTACAATCAGTAACCGCAATTAACATTTACGCATCGTTTTATAAAATAGTTCAATTTAAATTCAGGCAAGGAATTAACAATACTAAAGTCATCAATAAAGCGCACTTTAATTAATGCATGTTATGTTAAGTAGTCCATAAAAACAAACGAATATAGAAGAAAGTTCGTTTCCATGCCAGCTGCATAGTTTGAAGTTTCTCTAAATGCAGGTTCGGCGTCATAACACAAGTTAGCGAACATCTTTGGAATCCTTAATAGCTGAGCTCTTCCGACAAGTCTTGTAAACGCAGATCGCATCAGCACGCATGCGCTTTACGTAATATGGGAGAAAGCGCACTTTTTGCATTAACTTATTTTAATTTATTTGTCATGGGACATATTATGATGTAAGGAAACTTAATGGCAAACCTATAAGACATACTAGCTGAAAATAATTTAAATCTTTAAAGCTGTTAAGCTACTAAAGATAACAAATAGTAAAAATGTTTTTACTATTACTTAATTTTTTGCATCTTAACTAATTACTTACATTTTATTTTTTTTAGCTTACGAATTTAAAACACTTCAGATGGATATTTTGTTAAATTTTAATTAAAGTTACATTTGCGCATAAAATTATGACTTTCTTTTTAGTATGACTCCTTCCATTCTATTTTTTTTAATATTGAAATAAAAATCGTCACTATATGTACCTTAAAAAATTATACGAATTTATAATTATGTATTTTAATTGCAACGGTATAGTATAGACAGTATATTTTGGTAAATAAGCACGTGTACTTACTAGACGCATCGTGGCGAAGTCGACGCACTACTTTAAAGCAAGCACAAGCGTCTTGGTTGGAAAGATTCTTACAACTGCGGCGTGCAGCCCGACGCCGCGCGCCCACGGCCCGCCGTTTGATACCCGAGGATAAGGATGTTGATACCATTCAAATGACTGTTTACTAAACAGTGAATGTCGGTAATGGTTTCAGTGTTACATGGGAAGCAAATTGGCGACATTCGTCACATTCGTTCGATAATTGAATGTCTTATCATCCACATCTCGTTGATTCAACTGAACATCATTTACTCGTTATACTTTTAGGTAACCGTTCTGTGCAAATATGTATATGAGATATTGTCATGTTTATAAATTGAGCTATGTATAACTAAAGTCAGATAGATATATACTTTGTATCAGGGTTTCTTAAAGAAAGCTCTACTACTAGAGAGTTCATGATGATGAATTCATGGTATATGTTTAATGCTTAAAGTGGTCGATTTCTAACAAAAGTACCCTTGCTTTATATATTATACTCTAACGTTTGTTATTTCTAGTAAAAGTCATCATTATGACTTCTCCTAATTGTTTATAAAATATAAAATACGTTCGCGATATTAATAACTTTCGCGTTAAATAAGATTCTAGATCTTCATCTTTGATTGAATTGTTATGTCTTTACATGGAAATAGATCAGTGAACATAATACATTTAAAGATGTATCTTTTTCCTCTTTTAGTATATAATATTATATCTTAATATAAAATGACCGAAGCTTTTAAGATGTCACTTCTTTAGAGTTATGATCACAAGACTTTTAAAAATATGTAAGATTAATAAATTAATATCCGTCGATATGGCGAAAGTTACGTGAAGAAGGCGATACGTAATTTCGTTTAGCACAATTTGCCACGCCTCGGCAATACAGAACAGTGTGATATAAAACGACATATAACATGAATGAACGTTCTAACATGTAAAAATTACCATTGAATACGTTACGCATTACAAATCAAATGTTAGGTCAAGAGGCGCGAAACCTCGAACAGTTACTAATAGTAGTTGTATAGATGAATTAAACCGACTAATTTCATTTCTTTATTAATTTAGTATAGATTATTTAACAAGTTATCTTATTTCTACATAAATACCAATAAGTGATATAATAGACATTAAAACTAAAGCATTGGAGTTTTAATGTAAAAGAGTTCAACGCGTCCAAGAGATTTTTATTCATTTAATTCAAAAGGGATTTTTTCTTTACTTGTATTTAGTAGTTCCTATTTATTGTTAAAATATTTTGATACTTTACAGATATAATATAAATACATAGGAACACTATGCCACGAAAGTGAGAAAATATCATAATATATTTAATATTCAGTCTAGTTGCAGATAAAGATAAAGCTTTTTTTAGTTACTTTTGCTACATAAATACACGCAAATTAACAAATTTAGGTCTAATGATTTCAGGTATATAAATCGATCTAACTAACTTAGAATTCAAGTATAGTGATGTATGTGTAAGCTATAAACAATGAAGGTAAGGTCAAAGCTGCAACCGGTCTGCTCTCACAAAGGTCTATGCACTTTCTCACAAGCTCGAACCAAACACGTGAATTCAAGGAAACGAATTAACAGGAGATATATAAATATTTCACTCAATTTTATAGATTTAGCAAGTCTACATGACAGGTTTGGACATCTTCAGTTATATAATCGTGCTGTTTTAAGTTTCTAAAAATTAATTTGAAATACAGCTTGACAAGGAGCTTTTAATTTCTTTGCATGATTAATTCAAACGAATTCTGAGTAAAAAAAAATACTTAAATAATGAAAACTTTAAATACAATATAAAAATATTACAATATAAAAAATTCCTTTCGTCAGAAGTCAATTTATCAAAGAGAAATCGTTCATAGCATTCGTAATATGCGAACAATGTGCGAGAGGCTTTGTCACTCAATGCAATGGTCAACTAGGGCCAATTATTTGACGGCTTAATTACAGTGCTTCATTTATATTATAATCGTTTGTAAAGGACCGCGCTCTGTCAAAACATAATTATAAGAACAAAGTACGGTATTATTAACCTTATCAAAATGTAGATAATCTTACAACAGTTTAAAAAATAACGTATTCTAGTAACTTATTGATCATTTTAAATTCGAATATTTTTAGAATGACAGTATATTCAATACTGAATAAGAATGTTCAATATAATAAATGCACTAGTTATAACACTGTAATACCGCTCAGCTTACACTTAAATTTATCTAAAAAACCATCAGATGAATCTTTCTTTAACTACAAGTAAAAATTGTGACATAGTAACTCAGCAGGCAAATTAATAAAACTGGTAATTTTTAAACCGTTATGCAATGTGTAAAGATGCGTAAACTTTGAGGCACCCTGACAAATGGTTGAAATTATCTTCCACGATGACGCCACGCCTTCTACTGACATGTCAAGTTTTTACCGCTTTATGGCTATTTCGTCATTACAACTTTCTCCACGTCATTTACATATTCTTACGCATCTATGTTTACTTAAAAAAATTTCACCATGAAGTGTTGATGTCTCTAGAAAGATCGTTGTTTAATTAGGAGTGGGCTGTTTGTTATCTGACCGATTAGCAGACGACGCGACGCCCATCGTGAGAATCTTTCCAAATCTAATAGATCGGTATCATTTATTTTGCTAGCAATATCTGTCACCAATGATATTATTACATACATCTGTTTTTTTATAATTTACTGATAATTGAGGCCACCTACTTAATAAGCAATATTTTGACGCAGTTAGCCATTAACTCTTAGCAATATGCGTATTTTAATGAAATATGGAATATAAAACAATGGATGCATAATTTAATTTCAAAGATTAAGATAATAATCTTAAAGCCTTTGCTGTGTTGTTCTCAAATGTTATACTTAAGAATAGGACTGAAATGAATGCATGAGACACCTAATTATTTTTAATCATTGTAACACGATTATCTTTTATTTTGGCATTATATTTTCGAAATACGTTGCATAATATAATTGTAACACACTTAATAAGGTACAAGGTCAACGATGTATGTCGTTTTAATCCTTCGGATTGGTTTATCATTAGGTAAATGAATGCAATACAATAAATACATTTTTGCTGGCTTTCTGTTTGTGAAGTAAACATATATTTTTAATCAAGGTCATCTAATAAAAGGCAAACTATTGAGTAATCACAACTCGAATTGAATTCATGTACTCGTAACGCATGCCTTATTTCATAATTTAATGGTGCAGTGCAATGAACTCGCTCTCCATGGTATTTTATACTATTTGAAGACGTGCATTGAGATCGATAGATTAACAGCCTACAGAAAATCTTCTAAATTTATAGTATTGGACACATTGTTTGTATTTAAAAAGAAACCGTTTAAAATTTCGATTTGGGCACTAAAACTTAAATACGAGCATTCAGTTTTAATTTGATATGTACTTAGATACGATATTATTTTCTTTGCATTTTAATTATAAGAAACGTAATATCACCAATATAAGCGTGGGGATAACAACGTCTTAAATAGAGAGTAATTACAATCAAAACTGACAGACAACACTCTCGTTTGAATAACTACTATAATATAATGTTTAAGTAAAGCACCTATGCTTGTTTTTTATTTATTTTTTATTGTGGGCCTTGTCGCTTAGCAAAATATGCTAGTTAGATTTGTATTTTATCGGTCAACGGCGGTACATAAAGGAGTTGTGCCAGGTTGCTGCGAGCGTATTTGCCGCGAAGCTGTGGGGCGCCGTGGCCCGGCCGGCCCCATAGCGAGGACCACGTGGCGTGGTGCTTTTTCACGCTTTCCGCTGAATTAAGGCGGCTCTCCTATAACAATCAAACGATTAAAGTGAAATCTACGTTAAAAGAAGCGATACAACACTGACGTCAAGTATTTTTCCAGATTCCTACCATGTCTCCCATACTCCCATACTAGTCTGCGATACGAGTATAATGTCTTCTTCTTTACTTCGATATAGAATAAGTGAAAGTACTTAAGAACTAAATAGCTTTAGTATATTATTATATACCTTTGATAGTATAATAAATCGAAATAACTCGTAGAACAGTAATAATCGGTAGAAATAGATAGGAATGCTTACTACTATAGGAACATATTCTGTGTTTATTTAAATATTTTGAGCTCTGCCTTTTTAACTAGGACAAACTGTATTTTAAGGGCAGCATTCCAAAAAATTCATATATTATATATAAAAAGTTGTCACTTATAGTTCAACGGAACGTGATATACGTACTTCTTTTTGTTGACATTTTACTCTCATCTGCTGTTTTAATGTTCTCAAATAGTCGTCAGTTATTATTTCTCGCCATCTGCAAGTTACTACTGTTTTATAAACACTGTCTTTGTTTTTAAACCACACACACAATTTACAGAACATTGCTTAAGATTTGCTAATACACTCATTAATTCATTGACAAAACCGCCTAAAGCTATAGGTAAATCTTTGAATGTTAAAGGCCATAGCGGTCATCTAACTATTATGTAATTAGTGAAAAATATACATCTTCATTAAAGGCAATTGATTAAAATGGAAAGCGGCCTCGCGGTTAGCTAAAGAAATATAAGTTAAGTTGCCTAATTAATAAAGTAACTATCACAGCTGTAAAGCGTATTTACTATGTTTACTGCTTCTTGTGGTAATACCTATACATATATATTTAAAAACTATATCCTAATGTCTTTATTTCGTTCGTTAAGAAAGAAAGCTAACAAAGATGACAGAATCCGTTAATAATCATTTGTCACAGGTCTTATAAAAATCTTGTTTTAGTGCCAACCTTGTAGAATTGAAAACTAATGCAGTTAATAGATTTTATAAGCAGTAGTATATAATAAGGAAAGTAAGTATTGTTATGATTCATTACGCACTGGCATATCTCATCCGGAGGTCGTGTGACATCACTAGAAGGCAGCGTACGCGCTCCCACGCGTCTGCGTCGCGCCAAAAGTGGCACAAGCTCTATACCGCCGGTCACTCGTAAAATTGTTTCTTCAGGTGTCAATTTTTTATCATTATTGTTATCGCTTAACCCTTCCACAGAACGCTCCATTCTTTCTCCATTTGACAACCTTTTAATAAACTTTTGTTTAGGTGAAATTTGCTTCACTTTTGCATTTTTATTGTAACACTGTATTAACTCCTTCTCCCGTTTATCTCGTTCATTGTCACCAACAGTTTTTATTGAACGTTTGTTTATTTGAGGTAGCTGTCTTTTGTTTGGTTCTATATTCTCTTTATCGTACGTTACGTGATGTTGTAAATCATCTGTCCTCTTTACAGGCGGTAAAGTAAGCGAAGATCTTTTGTAGCGTTTCTGGTCTCCTCTTATTTTATGAAAAATTTCGTTATCTGTCCATCCCTACGAAAAAAAAATTGTTAACGACGTTAAAGCTTTTAATTATCTTTGATGATAATTTGATAGCCATACCATAGACTTAGAAAAATTCAGTCCTATATTCCGAGGATTCCTCCAAATCTTTCCACCTGGACCAGGTTTTCCCCATGGTCCTTCGAGAGCTTGCTAAAAAGCACATAGAGGTAAAAAAGTGGTTTTTATGCTACGATAATTCAAATTTCATTTTTCTCACCAGTTGGCGTTCATATTCTAAATCGTGCTTTATTTCATCTCGAATGGTTTTTTGTTTCTGAGTCACCAAATTGTCTGTAAATTAAGAACAATCATTACAAACTTTCCAAAATATGAATCATTACCTATAATTTAACAATAATTTATGAGTACCTAATATTTCTTTGTATTCCTGTTGCTGGTGTGGGGTTTGCTTGTACCTGATATCGTTATCAACGGATTTCCTGAGGTTCTCGGCATAGCAAATTTGTGGATCTTCTCTAAGCCGTAAAGGAGTTGTTCGGTATCGTTTTTGTGGTGACGACCATCGTTGACAAGCTTCGAAAAGTGAGATTCCCTGAAATATGCTTTGTAATACAAAAATTCAACGTATGTAGCAATGAGATGTAATATGATTGCAACAAAGCGGTTAAACTGACATTGTTTAGAGCATATTGTCAATGCTTCTATGCATGTCAGTTCTGGCTTAATTGTACGAAAAGCGCACGAAACGGTATCAGAGTGCAATATAATAATGCAAATCGCACTCTGATAAGGCTGCCGACATATTGTAGTGCATCAGGTATGTTTGCTGCAGCGGGTCTCCCTGACTACTTCGCATTAATGAGGACGAGAGTGGCGGCTTTCTGGTCACGGCTCCGTAGGTCACAAAATGTTATTTTGACCTCACTTTTGGAATCTATGGACAACCCCCTTTACGTTTTCTGGCTCTCCCTACATAAAAAACGCTATAATGTGTATTTATAAATACATAGACATAAAATTTTAGAGTGTGACTCGATGTTATTTAAAAAAAATAAAAAAATTCTATGGTTTTAGAAAAAAGAGCCCATAGAAATGGGTTATTAAAAACTATTAGTGTTTTCGTAAAAGCTTTGATAATATCTTCATAATCTGCATATATAAAACATGAATAACGAAACTTTTAATTTGTCGGCTCACCTTACGAAATACGAAATCAAGTGTGCCATATGTCGAAAATTAAATCTGCGACGCAATAAATAAAACAACAAATTATACGCTTCCATACTCCGAATGTCAGGACCGAGTTTAATCAATCCTCGTTACGTCACGCATGTGGCACGATGCTACGTGACCCTTTACCTTCTTTAGATGTAATGCGCTCTTTTATCTTGATGGGTTTTCCATGCGTGACTGCCCAGAGCCAATATGTCGCTTGCGGTCTATTGTAATTTGTAAAGTAATTTAGGCAAATTCCAATAACACTTTTAAACATGTAAGGTGTATGAAAAAGTTGTTAACGTGTCGATCGATTAAATCCAATTATTTTTTTAATAATTAAAATTGACTCTATTTTCTTCTTCATTATATGGATAACCTTATTAATAAGATGCTTGTTAAATGTATTATTCTAAGGTAACGTTTACTGATATTTTGCTTACTTTAAGTTCGTCTTCAGGGAAAATACCAAGAGCACGTATATCCGAAAATCTAACACCGCGAGGGTTGGGTGCGCCGGCTCCGGCGCGACCCCATGGCTCGTAAGATGCCAGTTCTTCGCGCGCCTGCTTAAAAAAAACAATCTAGCTTTAAAGTTTGCTCCATACACAGTAAGTCTACTAATGTATACATGTATTTTTTTATAAAATTCGGACTGCTTGCTGATCATTGTGCTACTATGCTCTCCCCTATATAAGAAATACCAATATACCTACAACGTTTCTTTAAAAATTTTAAAGGCATTGTATCGAATAATAAAAATAAATCAGATCATGACTACAAATGCTGAAGACCTCTCTTTAGGTTATGCGTATGAGTGTAACACGCAATAAGCAAAATTCTATTTTATGATGTAAGCTTTCACCGCGAGTAAACACAATTGGTTGTTATAGGATTTTCCTTGTCGTCGTTTTCACTTGCGCAATATGCAATAAAATGTGTGAACACAAAACACCATCTCGCTTATTGCTTTCTTCGATCACCAAGGCGTGTTCTTTATTTACGTATTCATTTATGAAATATTTTTCAAGTCTTAACTTATAAACATTCTAAACGTGTATTAATTAACTATCAACATTTTAATGATGGGCATTTGTTAATTAGACTATTTTGGGCTTACGAAAGTAGCCTAAAGTTTTAATTTATTCAATCAAAATTGTATAACAAGTTAAACCTACTCGTCTACTTTTTGAGTTAAATCATAATTAACGAAAGACGTTATGAAATTATTTTATGTTCTTCATAAAATTATTTCATAATATCTTTTTTAAATAGTTTAATAAAACGAACCTTATTGCTGGTTCTATAAAGAATTAAAACGAATGTGTAAAAGGGAATACAGTGTAGAATAAGAAGAGTAGGAATATAACCATGCCGCTTCCACAGCCCAATAGAAAAATCATTCCTTATAAAACTTTAGCGTAAAAAATGTCTAATTTTGCTTTGTATTACTATAACTCAAAAAAGAATAACCAAATAAAATCAAAATTTTCCCTTTCAAAGTTTTTTCAGTTATCGAATTTAATAGTAAACATAATAATTCCTAGGCACATAATAAAAATAATGTCCTAACATTAGTATTAGTAGTAGAAATTACTGAGCCGATTTTGTTACGGAAACGCGATGGAAACCGCGTATCAAACCACGTTGAAGTAGAGTTATATATTATCTGCGTCATGCTCACTTTACAAAGAGAGCTTAAAATTTTGGAATTAATGAATAGTGATTAATTAATTTACCTGTCGCTGCTGTTCGTACTTCTCACGCACTCTCTGTTCGCGTCGCTCGCGCGCAAGTCGCTCGCCCTCTGCACGTGTTTTCTCCGCGCGCTTACGCTGAAACGCCCGCAGTCTAGCCGATCCTGATGACGGAGCACTCAGTCGCCTTTGCAAATGAAATTGCTGTTATATCTTAACTAGAATTTACCTGGAACTGCGCCCGTGTGTGTCTCACCCTTAAAAACCAAGAGTTATTCCAAAGATGAAGGATTATTGCAAAATGCATTCAATCAGAAACTACTAAACAATGCGAAAAGAGGTGGTGTGACGTGTATATTTTCGAACACTACCATAATAACGGATAAGGTTTAATTAAATTAGTTAAATTTGCTTTATTCGCTAGTTTTTCAAGTGTAAGGGATTAATATAAGACAAAACCTTCTCAATCGACGCGATGACACAGCAAACATTTAAACGTTAATAAACTAACACATTAACACTAGCAGAATATACTTAAAGTTATTTTATATTTTAATATAAGGCACAGTGCAAAAGTAAGGAAAAGGCGATTGTATCGTGCAGCTATACGTTTACTACTGAAAACATTTCCTTCAAAAATGACCTTCCGTCTGAATGTACACTGAATAAGCTTCGCGAGTTGCACGCTAAGGATACGTTTCCATTGTAATTTGAATTCGTTTAGTAAAAACCTTTACCGAATAATTTATTAAGCAAACTGAGAACATTACAGTTAGAAATAATTTTTCCTTTTTAAGGTTAAAACATTGCCTCTAAATAAATACAAGATGCATGATATACGCACGTGAATTTGATAATTATTTCAATAAGGCGCAACAAAGTAAGACAGTTTCACCTTGCAGTTCTGTAATTACTATAAATGGTAATTAGTTATTTTTATTAATATTTGTGGTAGAGTCGACTATCGATATACTAATTTACATTTAATTGGCGGGACAGATAGCTCTTCCTGTCCCGCCCCACTGGAGGAGGCGGCCGCACCACAAAGCGGCCGCCGGCGCC